>JASGXE010011303.1:0-13702 GCA_030068105.1 Sinentomon sp. SZTP_YWyxl
CTTACATTTGTGCAGATAACCCTTGCACCTGGTTCTTTGTTGATAGATGTATTACCATTCCCTTGACATCCCAGCAACAACATCACACTACCAACAGGGTTTGGTAGCTGCATGACCAGTGCTGGACCTACACGTCCAAGTTCCACTGCCATGACACCGCCAACTGTCAAGGCTTTAAGACTGATGGCCCAGTCTTTTCGGCATACAAAATATCAAAAAGATAGACAACTTTACGTCGTCTGCTGTAAGTGGTCAAAATAAGATGTTAAACTAACCTCGCCTCACTGGGGCCTCATCAGTCACCCTCACCCAGCTAGAGTTGGAGGAGGCTTCCGGGTGAGACGCTCCAGCGTTTCGGCAGGTCGGACGGACTACTTACATTTTGTGCAGATAACCCTTGCACCTGGTTCTTTGTTGATAGATGTATTACCATTCCCTCGTGACATCCCAGCAACAACATCACACTACCAACAGGGTTTGGTAGCTGCATGACCAGTGCTGGAGCCCCTGTATGCAAATGATTTTGCAATGTATGCAAAATCAGGTAATTAAAACGATCAGTTTGTCATTGGCACAATTTTGGCTACATAGATCCTAACACGAAATTAAAATGAACACAAACGCAACTTCAACTTCCAGGTAACTTTGCAGTATATTCTAAAAAGGTTTCCATTGCTGCCGAAAAACACATTCACTGAAACCAACACGACATTTTATTGTTGGAACAGTTTCTTGCGAGTACTTTTTGAGGAAAGTGAGACAGAGCCTGAAAGGAACTTTGAACCATTTGAGGAATTCATTTGCGATTTTTGTGCGAGACTTGTGTCTAACCATTGCCTTTTTATGACTCAAGTTAAGGGTCTCAGAATATTGTCAGAGTGCTAAGTTTGCTTTCACGTGAAGAGTCAATAAAGTGTAAGACGTTGAACCTAACTCAGCAGAATTAGACATCCCAGAAGCAGGATTATTGTTCTGGGAACGCATTCCTCACAGTTTTCGTTTCGTGTCCTGAAACCCTGAATCCGTAGAGGACAATTCAAGTGTTTGTTAATTATTGATGCCCCCCTTTTGACTCTTTTGGAAAATATTTCAGCCTGAATTTTGACGTGCCAAGCAATGAACCCGTCGAAGAGAAACAGAGAAGCAGGAGAAAAATTTTTTCATGTTATTTATCGGTTATTTATCGGAACGACTTTGTGGCAAAGTTACTGATGAGAGTCCGAAGAATGGAAACCATCATATATAAACTTCAAATGAACGATCTTACCTCCCTTTTTATGATTTCTTGCCCTGAATCTTATTTTTCACTTTCGCAAAAAATGCAAGCCCTTTCTGTCATGTGGCATTTCCTCGTGAACACGTCCATATCACTTCCCTTACTTCCAATCAAGTCAAATAAGGGAAGTCTCCACTGAATACATGTTCAGAGAAAAATGTGCCAATTCCTCCAAAAACATCTCGAATTCCTCACCTTAATGTGATTTTATTTTGTGGGAGTGTTTGAAAGCTAAATGAATGAATGAATCTGTGTATTTATTTTTATTTGTTTAGGTATTTATTTTGTTGAATGTAAATTTTTGTAAAATGTTAGTTCAAAGGCAAGCGGCTTAGTAAAACGATTTGGGGTACCATCACTGCCAGGCGAGTTCTTATCTGTCAGGCTAAAAATTGCATTAAATACTGCTCTTCGCTCACAAAAACAAAGTTGCAGAAACAAAAGGAACAAATGAATAATGAGATACAACACCAACTTGACTATGGATTGAAGAAAAAACACTTGAGAAACTTTTTGAAATTTCCTCATAACTACACAGAATATCGCCATTCAGGGAAATGATCGAGGCACCATGACCGGCAGCCTTGGATTTCTTCGACTGACGAATTTCCAAAAAAGTTTAGAGAATGGAGAGGAACTGGCCTTTTTAATGTAAGCTGCAAAAAGATTTTTGTTTAAACACGAACTTCCTCTTTTGTGTATTTAGTGGGTTTCCCCATGTACTTTAAAAGCATACAAAATCAATCATTGTCAAAATATTATAAAAAAATGACGTCAATAAAACAATGAATTCACTAGAATTACACAGAAAATAAGTAAAACAGTCTCAATTTGACTCAAATACAAGTATAAAAGTGAGCATTTCTAGATGAGATCAAATTTGTGTATGGTCAAATGGGGTGGTTGAAGAGTCATCAGAAGGTGGAAACAAGAGGGAAAAACGATTCCGAAGGGCAGATATTGTGAGGGGAGATTCAAAAACATAACCCGGCAGCGTGCTCCAGTCAAGAGCAGTTTTTTTTCAAAAAATTTTCTCCCATCTTTCCTAACACCCAGTGGCCTAATTTTAAATTGGTGTTCGTTTCGAAAGAGAAACGTGGCCTGATGCATTGAAGGCAATCTCCCCAACCCCGGAAAAACTTAGAACCTGAAACAGCGAAACGAGGCGCTGAACTTTCCTCCTGTCGGCTAACGAACTCGAACCTAATCTATTAATCATATTTGAGACACTGGTTGTTCTCCTGTAGTCCCCGACCACAAACCTGGCAGCTCGTCGTTGAATTTTCTCAAGATCCTCACAATGACGTATCAAATAGGGATCCCATGTGGGTGCTGCGTATTCCGGAATTGGACGAACCCGTGAGAGGTATATGACAACTCACGAATCTGAATTGGGCATTTCCTATAATTGCGTTTAAAAAAGTAGAGGGCTTTCGACGCTCCTCATTTCATTCTGGGGCTTCAAATTGTGTCCATTAAGGGAAATAAGTATTATGACACTCAGATTGGCCACTGGAAAAACGAATGTATGTAGATTTTCATTCACTTTCATGGACCAATTTCGAATTTTTTTTTTTTTTTGAAAATTGAACTCGGAAAGACATCTGTCCAGAGCATCTGCCTGTTCAGCGAGTAAAAATGCTGTTCCGCGAGCCAGAATGCTGTTCAGCGAGTACAGCGGCTGTTCAGCGAGTAAGAATGCTGTTCAGTGACTGTTCAGCGAGCTAGAATGCTGTTCAGCGGCCGTTCAGCGAGTAAGAATGCTGTTCAGTGGCTTTTCAGCGAGTAAGAATGCTGTTCAGTGGCTGCTCAGCGAGCCAGAATGCTGTTCAGCGAGTAGAATGCTGTTCAGTGGCTGTTCAGCGAGTAAGAATGCTGTTCAGTGGCTGTTCAGCGAGTAAGAATGCTATTCAGTGCCTGTTCAGCGAGTAAAAATGCTGTTCAATGGCTGTTTAGCGAACCAGAATGCTGTTCAGCGGCTGTTCAGCGAGTAAGAATGCTGTTCAGTGGCTGTTCAGCGAGCTAGAATGCTGTTCAGCGGCTGTTCAGCGAGTAAGAATGCTGTTCAGCGGCTGTTCAGCGAGTAAGAATGCTGTTCAGTGGCTGTTCAGCGAGCTAGAATGCTGTTCAGCGAGTAATAATGCTGTTCAGTGGCTGTTCAGCAAGTAAGAATGCTGTTCAGTGCCTGTTCAGCGAGCAAAAATGCTGTTCATAGCTGTTCAGCGAGCAAAACTGCTGTTCAGTAGCTGTTCAGCGAGCTAGAATGCTGTTCAGCGGCTGCTCAGCGAGTAAGAATGCTGTTCAGTGGCTGTTCAGGGAGTAAGAAATGCTGTTCATTGCCTGTTCAGCGAGTAAAAATTCTGTTCAGTGGCTGTTCAGCGAGCCAGAATGCTGTTCAGCAGCAGTTCAGCGAGTAAGAATGCTGTTCAGTGGCTGTTCAGCGAGTAATGCTGTTCAGTGCCTGTTCAGCGAGTAAGAATGCTGTTCAGTGGCTGTTCAGCGAGCCAGAATACTGTTCAACGGCTGTTCAGCGAGTAAGAATGCTGTTCAGTGGCTGTTCAGCGAGCTAGAATGCTGTTCAGTGGCTGTTCAGCGAGTAAGAATGCTGTTCAGTGCCTGTTCAGCGAGTAAAAATGCTGTTCAGTGGCTGTTTCAGCGAGGAAAGAAATGGCTGTTCAGGCGGTGGGTTCAGCGAGCAAAAATGCTGTTCAATAGCTGTTCAGCGAGCTAGAATGCTGTTCAGCGGCTGTTCAGCGAGTAAGAATGCTGTGCAGTGGCTGTTCAGCGAGCAAAAATGCTGTTCAGTGGCTGTTCAGCGAGCTAGAATGCTGTTCAGCGGCTGTTCAGCGAGTAAGAATGCTGTTCAGTGCCTGTTCAGCGAGTAAAAAGTCTGGTCAGTGCCTGTTAAGAAATCCTTCTCAGTGCCTCTGATGAAGCAGACGATAATTAATGGACAAATCACACTTCACAATCAATCTTCTAGTCCTTCGGAAGGGACTTTAAGAAGGTGGTCCCGTGTGCAATTCACCATGTGCACGTAAAAAGAACACTTAGTCCGTCCAAGAGTGGCGGCAAGTTACAGAAACATAATAAGCCACAGACACATACAGGGGTACCGAACACCAGTGTGGGTATGGTGAATGATGGGTATGAATGGCGCCAGAGTAAGGCGCAAAGTATGAATGGGTTGATGTGGGCGAAAAGAAGCCCTGGGGAACACCCCGAAAACCTTACACAAGTTTAAAGTTTAAAGTTTCACATCCACATCGAATGCGCCACGTGTATGGGCGCCTTTATTCCGTTCAGCGTTCAGTGTTCAGCGAAATTCGTTCAGCGTTTTAGTCGTTCAGCGTTCAGCGTTCAGCGAAATCTGTTCAGTGTTTTAGTCAGACCCGTTCGGAACACCTGCCGACATCTGAAAAAAGCTGAACTGGACGAGTTTTCATGCACGCTCAAGCAATGGTGATAACTCGTTCAATCAATGTCGGCAGGCATTCCGAACTGTCACCGGGAACAAAGTCTCAATTCCTATTCTTCTATCGAAGCTATCTAGGCTGTGCATTCCTGAAAATCTTTTTTTGTGGCTCTCAAATTTTATTTCAGATAGGCAGTTTCAGGTTCTTCTTTGCAGCGATCTGTCAGAACCCCACCCACTCACAAGTGGCATTCCTCAGGGCTCGGTGTGTGGCCCTCTCCTCTTTCTCATTTATATTAATGACTTGGCAGATATCATCTCAAATATCAGGCTGTTTGCAGATGATATTGTCCTCTACAGAGTTATCAGGTCTCAAGCCGATTGCAAAGCCCTTCAGGATGACCTTGATTCCATTGTTAAGTGGTGTGATGAGAATCAAATGAGTATCAATGTCACAAAGACATCTGTTATGTCGTTTGCTTCATCAACATATCCTTCAATCTCAGACTATCTCGTTGGTTCTTCTGTGTTGACACGTCCAGACAATATCAAATACCTCGGCATTCATTTCAGCCCTACCCTGAACTGGGGCCCTCATATAACTCAGATGGTAAAACGGGCATCAAATACAAACTTAAATTTTTATCCGGCACTATTCCCACGCCTCAAGAAAGGTTAAGGAAATACTTTACTTCTCATTGGTCCGCTCCTTGTTAGAATACTCAACAACGACCTGGGATCCTCATCTTCAATGCAACATTGATGCAATTGAGTCTGTCCAGCGCAGGGCGGTGAGGTTTGTTTCTGGGGACTTCTCCTTTCATTCCAGTGTGTCATTGCTCAGGGAGGAACTAGGCTGGGAATCCCTTGCTATGAGGAGAAGGCTCAGAGGGTTTTCCATCTTTCGGAAGTGCATTAAAGGCGAAGGTGGCTGGGCTGGATGCCGTGGCAACCTGATCAAAAACACAGGGTCTACGAGGGCTAGTGACCTCGTTCGTTTCACTTGTCCCACCATCACGGTCAAAAAATGTCGCTACGTTCTCATTCCTAAACAATTTCCTGTTTCTCTGGAACAGGCTTGGAATTTCCCATGACATGTTGAACAAATCTGACACCAGTTTTTTATCTGCCATAAAGCCCAAGCTTAGTGTATTACCTCATTAGGTTGGTTCCAACCTTGATTAGGTAGCTACTTGTTTATTCCCTGCTTAGTTTCTTTTCTACAAGGATCATTGTCTAACCATGCCTTTTTCTCGTTCTCTTTATTTTTACATGCATTGAATAATGAAACATTAAATTTATGGTGAGCTGTCAATTATTGTGCACCGTTTTGGGCCTGTTTTTTTGTGATCCAATGATCTTCCTGCTGCTGAAATCATCTCCGACCTTGTGGACGATGCCATTGGTGGAATTTTCACATTGCATAGCTGATCTGGTTCGTTGCTATTTGTTTGTTTTTTCTTTTTTGACATTGCCATCGACAACACCCACATTGGGTTTCTAAAAATTCACTTCATGCACCAATGGTTTGCACTTGCATTCCACGTTTCGTTTCTTTTTGTGTAACCTACATCCGTTCACCTCGCTGGCCGAAAAGATGCATGCTGCCTCGGTGAGAGAACATGACGACTTTATTGTTGTCCTGGTAATTGCCGAGGCAAAAAAATGATGCATGCCTGACCGGGGTTTACCACGTCCAATGGCTTTTATTGCCTGTGGCCCCCAACATAGTTAACAGTCGACATTGTGACACGAAACACAAGATGAGATCATGAGAGCCCGGGAAGCCAGTTCACAAACCCTGCCGCGACTTTTGATGGCAGACCGGGGCCCCCCATCGAGCGTTGGTTATTTTTTCCGAGAGGGGACAGGTGTTTGGGTCAGGTTCAGATGGCTTTTGGCAAGAACGAAATTTTCTTGCGAGAACAGGGCCCCAATCGAGCATTCTTGCACAAAACGCTCTCTGCCATCTATTGTCGCGGCGGGGTTTGTAAAAACGCACCCCATCTCTCTCGGGCGCCAGTTTACAAACCCTGCCGCGACTTTAGATAGCAGGTGCGGGGCCCCACCGAGCATATTGTTTTTTCCGAGAAGGGACGGGGTTAGATCAGGTTTTGATAGCCATACAGGCAAAAAAATTATTTTTCTTTCTTGCGAAAACAGGGCCCCAATCGAGCATTCTTGGTCAAAATGTACTCTATGCCATCTAAAGTCCAAAAACAACAAATCAGCATGTAATGACAAAACAAGTAACAGAATGACCAACCAACAAGGTTAAGCACGCACCACGATGACAGGATGGTAATGCAGCAATTATTTATCGATAAAGTCGCGGCAGGGTGTGTAAAAACGCCTCCCTGCCGCGTCTATACAAATAACGCCGCCGCAACTTCAGATGGCAGAGAGCGATTTGTGCAAGAATGCTCGATTGGGGCCCTGTTTTCGAAAGAAAGAAAAATATTTTTTTGCCTGAGGCTATCTAAACCTGACCTAACCCTGTCCCTTCTCGAAAAAAACAATGCTCGGTGGGGCCCCGACCAGCCATCTAAAGTCGCGGGAGGGTTTGTAAACTGGCGCCCGGGAGAGATGGGGCGCATTTTTACAAACCCCGCCGCGACAATAAAAAATGGCAGAGAGCGTTTTGTGCAAGAATGCTCGATTGGGGCCCTGTTCTCGCAAGAAATTTTTTTTCTTGCCAAAAGCCATCTGAACCTGACCTAAACACCTGTCCCCTCTCGGAAAAAAAAACAACGCTTGATGGGGGGCCCCCGTCTGCCATCTAAAGTCGCGGCAGGGTTTGCAAACTGGCCTCCCGGGACCTTGTTAAATTGGCTCACTTATGATCGCCGTGAACTAAAACCCAACTTAGTGGAGGTTGAGTTCACTGGCTGCTATCAAATTGCCGCACTTAACTTTCCAGTGCACTGAACCTCCACTGAAACGTTAAGTTCAATTTGACAGATCAGCCATCTATGCCAATGCAAAAGTTTAGTGGAGGTTTAGGCCGCTACAGGGCACCCCTAACCTCCACTAAAATACAAATGCTGCAAAATAATTTCCATTGTTGGCACATTCAATGCATATTTTTGGTGGTAATTATTTTGAATTTATTTGATCAAGTGAAATGCGTTATTTGCAGTTAGTTTGCATTTATGCGAATTTATTGTATTTTTTGACTTCTTGAACTTTGACTTCTGTTGCGACATTTCTCATTCTCATGAGATGAGAATACAGCAATTTTTTTAAAGTAAAAATAAATACAAACTGCGAATGGGACAGCCGTGTGTCGCCATTGCACTGATCTGTTTCAAAAACAATGCCAAAGTCATACTGCTGATATTGGAACTGGAAGTTGTAAGTTAGGTACTGCACCAGTACCAAAAGCGCTCGGCATGACATCTGGGAGCCAAATTTTTCCAAATGACAGATGAACTTTCTTCCCAATCTGGGAGCCAAATTTTTCCAAATGACAGATGAACTTTCTTCCCATTTCTCAACTGTTCAGATGAACAAAACTCGCAACTCTTCAGACACTTTTCGTTTAACATGTGATTTGAGGGCCACGGCTACAGACTTGAACAAGGTCCACCAAAAGTCCCAAAAGCAATAACCCGGCAATAACGATTGCACCTATAGGCGTGTGAATGTATTTCCCACGGGTTACCGCCCATCGGTGTCGTGGGCGGTAACCCGTGGGTCAACTTCAAGTCACATGCATGCAAAAAGCTCCCGTATTTGTAGCTTTTCGATTCAAGCTGACGGGAGCTCTACTCTGAGAGTCTCAGCGGTGTAATCGTGTCCCCACATTGGCACCAGCATTTAGCACAGCCATGGATGCTGCCCGTGTAAAAGTAATAGCGTCATGCATGAAGAAATTAAAATTTCACAAAACTAATTTTCATCAAATTGGCGGCTCGATACAAAACTTTGTGGGATTGTGAATGCCAATTTGGAGATGGTGAAGGAATTCGCATACAATTCGCGAAAACATTTCGGAAGCTTTGATTCAATTCAAAAACCCAATTGAAGTTGCCATGGAAACCGATTTACATGTTTTGCGACTGACGAATGATGCGAAGAGATGCCAGAGTAAAACCAAAGTGAGTGGTCGAATTGACACCACTTTTGAAAAGAGTTGCGACCATTTTCCGCGATCATTTCTATTTTTCGCAATGGTGAGTTGCTTAATGGATAGATGATGCGCTTTATCCATTCATAAGTGATGGATAAAATAGGCTGCTTTGGAGCTCAAAATGTGCATCCTTCACAGGAGGGTTAACAATAACAGGGAAATGCCTATTTTTCATGAATTCTCCCATTTTCGGGAAAACTTGATGTTGCCTTTGAAATGCAATGGAATGAAATCCAACCCAAGGATTGTGGCAGCAGACATTTTAGACTCTGAATAAAAATGACAAGCAATAAAAATCCGACATAGCAATACACATTCTATTGCCATGCCACCAAACACCGGAATAAAAAAAGTGCAAATAGTCAATGAACCGAATCAGAGGTGACAGGAAAATCAATTCTCAATAGCTTGTGGTTATGGCCCTGAACAAGCATGCCATGCCAACTGTGCAGCTTTCTTCTCGCTGGCGCGCACAGGCAAATTCTTGGCAATAGACACGTAGCAGGTGGGAGGAACTTTAGCCTACAATCATTGGGAAATATCTACAATTGACATTTTCTGGCACGTTTTGGCACCAACAAGGATCAGGTTCTTTAACAAAAGTGTTGACCACTCGAAGATTGTCTAAACAGAAAAAAACACTTTAGAATAAAAAGCGAGACAAATCAAATAGCGGACAAATCTCGCGGACAAATCTCGTGGACAAATCTCGCGGACAAAAATCCAGCGGACAAAAATAGCGGACAAATCAAAAATCGTACGAAAAGAGCAAGAAGTTCGAAATATGCAATTCTCTGGATTTCTTTTGAAGTGCCGCATGTATTGTGATGTGCCCTTATTGCTGGCTTTGGTGGGAACTTTTGCTTCAAGAAAAACACGTTTTTGCACCCCCTTGTTGTGTGTTTTCACTTCCGATTGGCTCATTTTCGCTTTTCACTATCGATTTTTAGCGTTTTTGGCGTAAAATTTAAACCATTTTGCCGTTTTCTAAATAAAGAAAAACATAATCTGATTTTCAGTGAATGTATACTGGCGGCGGAAAAAGATTACCCATACATGTGAAAAGTTTGCATTATTGAGATTTTAGCAAAAACTCCATGCTGTAGAAATAAAAGATCCTCTTTCATGACTTATGTCAAAATCTGACACCTCTAGAAAGCTCCGTTGCAATTTGGCGCTTTAATTTCTACCAGATGCATAAGAGAAAAAGGAAGAAAAAAAAAGTTTCGGAGGCAACAGTTAGATGGGGAAAACACATGTATGAGTAATCTTTTTCCGCCGCCACTATACCACGGTTTTGTGTTTTTCGGGGGAACCCGACTTTCGTCGCTGCGAGAAAAAGTGAAATTTATGAAGCTTTGTTGCCAGAGGCATTGTTGCAATCGCGGTTTTGCTTGCTGCAGCCTCAACAGAGATTTTTCTCTGCCCTTTTTAAGAGTGAAGGAGTCATCCTAGCGAAAATGACCCCTCTATAAAATAATATACGCCGAATTTTTGACACATTTTGAGACCATTTACAGCTTACAACTCGCAGGGAGTGTCGAGATATTAATTATTTTTGAAAACTGAATTTTATGACCATACATGGTATCACCACGGCGGCCGACTCTGCAAAGTGGAGGTTGAGTTCACGGCAATTTTAGTGCGACGAATTTGATAAGACTTAAAAAAACCTTAACCTGGCCTTAAACTTGAAAAATAAGGTGGACTAAACTTTTAAGTTCACGGGATTTCAAGTGAGCCAATTTAATAAGGTGCCCGGGCTCCCATCTTGTGCTTCGTGTCACAATGACTATTCCCGGCAACAGTTCGGAATCCTGCCGACATTGAACTGAACGAGTTATCACTATTGCTTTCGGATATACTGAAAGCTTACTAATAGGTATAGGTATAGGTATCAGACGCTGCATTAAGCAGGTTATTATGCCACGAGGCAATCGTCAATGGAGAACAGCAAAGTTCTCACATATGACAGCAAATGTCATCAGACACCTGGGAAGGGGAAGGGAGGGAAGGGGAGGACACGCGACCGTCGGCTGCATTATTCGTAAGGTTAGGAAAGGGTAAAGGAAGGAGGGGGAGGAGGGTAGGTATAGGAGTATGGAAAAACACATCATCGGAATGTGGACGGGGCCTAGTCATATAGCATTCAATAACAGACACACAGCAGTCACACACACGCGACCAAACAAAGCCTCCCATACCATCAGCATCAAGCATGCAGCATTAACCAGCACAGCACACACACACACACGCACCACAACATACCCATTCGCAATCTCAAATGAAAACATACAAAAAAGAGAATAAAAGTGAGACAAAGGGGAAAGAAAAGGAAGAAGGCAGGGAAATAATGAAATGAAGAAACAAAGTCAACATGAAAATAGATAGAAGAAAAATAAATAGGTAGGTAAATCATGAAATAATGATCGCAGTGATACGATGATGAGTTGGTAAGTACCTACGCCTCACTTCCCCTTTCCGATGCACTACAATGGGGGAATGGTTCGCCTTGTGTCAGTCACGCGGCGATAGCGCTGTCCGGCATATGCTCGGTTAGCTAGCGCAGGGAGTCACGGAAGCACCAGCGGCATTCGCCAGCAGTACGCACACTCCCTCTTCCCAGCTGCGTGAAGGAGGCTTGCACTGACCACGCAGTGGGGGGCCGCCATCATGGGCCGCCGACTCCGGGCAGGTTCCCGGCTTAGGTCTGGGCATGGGTCCCGGACCCGTTCCCAGACCTCAATTTTATCAACCCCACGCAATACACCGGATCGGATCTGTTCGGCACAGGTACCTACCACCTGTCTGGCACAAGAGCACTTTGAAAATCATGTAAACACATATTCGGTTGGTAGGTTAACATCAAGAGTGCTGGAGAAAATAATCCGATCAGGAAATTCAAGAAATAGATTGAATCAGATATGAATCCACTGTGTTTTGTGAAAGGCGATTCCAGTCTACAATTGTTCTGGGAATGAATGAATACTTAAAGATGTTCTTGGAAGGCTGATAAACACGGATCTTGGAAGTATGGTCATGGCGACCAAAGTAATCGGGAACAGCAAGGGTTTCAGACAGTACTAAACCTCCTAACCTGACCTAACCCAATATAACCTGTCCTAACACACCTGTCCTAACCTGCCCTTACATCGGGATTTTTGGATGTTGCGGCTTTGTGTCGGGCATTTGTTGAACATCTTCTTCTTTGACGAGTTTGACCCCGAACACCTATGGCATGTCACAGCTGTTCAGCACGGGTTCATCTCCACAGCTCATGTGTTATCCCAGAAATATCAACCTGAACACTTTTTATCGCGTCAGGAACGATACCAACCTTCGATGCGGGTGAAGAACATCTCACACTCAAATGCGACCTGGCCGGGAATCGAACCCGGGCCCTTTCGCATCGCATCGCATCGCATTTTTTCTTTTTTTTTTTTTTTTCCGTCGGCTGCTGCGCGAGCGGACGCGTTTTTCGATGTTTGGTGCGTGCTCCGCTGATTTTGTCGATTTTTGGATTTGATTTGTTGTTTGTTTCTGTTTCTTGTTTTTTTATTTTTCTCTCTTTCTCTCAAATTATGTTTTTTCCGGGCTAATTTTCTTCTTTCTGTCCATTTTCTTGACTATCGCTGCTTTTCTCATTGCGTCCTCAAATCTCCTGATTTTTCTGCCTCTTCCTCGTTTGCTCAGACTTTGAGTTTTCCGGAATTGCTGCGCCGATCATCATGGAGACCCCGAATTCGAGATCCTCGACTTCCTCACTGCATTCTTCTGCGGGTGAAAAATACTGCCAGGTGAACTGCAAGTTTGAGAACTCTGGCAATGGAAAAATGGTGCTCTGTGACGGTTGCTCCAATTACTTTCATTTTGAATGTGTCGGGCTGCTCAAAGTGAGGGTTATTCCGGCATGGGCACTGTGGATGTGCGAGGATTGCATAGGCGATTTTCGGGAAATGAAAAGCCTCCTCACTCAATTGAGAGTTCTCTGTTCTTCTCCCCCAGCGGCGGTGCCGGCTGAGCCTTGTACCATGGCTTCACCTCTTGCTGAGGTGGTGGCAGGGCCTCCAACGGTTGTTGTTCCCACTGCGTTGGGTGATCTTCCTGCTCCTTCTTTGGACTCGTCATCCCAGGCCCTTTCTGCCGCTCTCTTGAACTGCCCCAGTCAAATTCATAAGATCTCGGATGTTCCTTCTATCGCCTCACCCATTGGACCTTGTGCTTCTCTTCCTTCTGCATTCCCACCTCTTGAGCATGCGCCTAGAGTTGTTCCAGGCACGCTTTCCTATGCTGGTGCAGTCGCAGCTCCAGATTGTTCCGGGACTTCCATTCCAACAAAGGTCATTCCTGCCAGGAAGGTCTCTGTCATGGGGTCCTCTGTTACTTCTGTTAATCCAGATACTGTCCAGCCTCCATCTCTCTCCATGCCTCAGTCTCCTCAGCCTTCTTGGTCATCCAGGTCTGTTGCCAGATCTACTATGTCTACTACCAACCTCCCTAAATCTATCAAACACCCATGCACAACGCATTCCTCAGCACCATCTAACTCTGAATCGGGACCATCTCAAGTCAAAGGGAAAGGAAAACCTTCCAGGACTCTGCTCGTCATTGGGGATTCTATGATCAAGCATTCGAACTGTCTTCCGGCCTCTGGAACTGAATTCTGCTGCATTCCTGGTGCCACTGTTTCCAGGGTGTCATCCTCTTTGAAGGCCATTCCAAATTCCCAATGCCAAGCTTACTCCACTATTCTTCTTCATTGTGGTGTCAATGATCTCCTCAATGGCGCCTCTCCAGAATTTGTTCTTCGCAATCTGTCTGATCTCTTCCATAGCGGCAGGAATCAATTTCCTGATGCTCGATTGATCTTTTCCGCCTC
>JASGXE010011304.1:0-13669 GCA_030068105.1 Sinentomon sp. SZTP_YWyxl
CAACCGGTTCCAGTACCGGTCCAGGACCGGCTCAATCCCTAGTTTTATACGTTTGCCCATCCCTGGATGCAAACGGGATGCTGGGATTTGGTCAGTTTTAACGACTTTAACAGCGATTTGTTTTTATGCATTCTTTCTTTCTCTCATTCCTGTATCTCTCTGTAACGTTCTGTCTGTCTTTTTCAGAAATTCTGGAGGCGACAGAAGAACCAACAACAGTGCCAGTGCAACCTGCCAGTCAAAAACACTTTAAAACACCCCGTTTCTTGTCATCGGATAGTGAAGACAGTTTTGATTCACCAAGAATTGTACCAAACTTCCATCCTGCACTTTTTGGTCAGACCCAGATAAACAAAAACAATATTTCTTCCTCACTGCTTGCCAACAAAATGTCTTCCAGCCATGGCTCCTCCAGACTGCCTTTTCCTTCTTTCCAAGGCCATGATATTGATTCGTCTAAGGCCAAGCTGTTTGAAGCATCTTCTTCTTATTCTTCTGCCTCAGCAACTAAAAGTAAAAGAACAAAAATCAGAACTGATGGCATCAAGAATCAGCTTCTTCTATCTGGATCTGGCCAGGTGAATCATACTTCTAAGCTGAAGAAGAATTTGGAGCCTCGGATTGCAGTTAATAGCAGGAGATCTCGTTCGCTCAACAGCAGGCCTGCTGTGAATGCAATGGAGGACGACAACCAAATGTCTTCTTGCTCTGCTGCTTCTTCTTCTTCTAAGAAGAAGTTGGCTCTGCCTGGCATTGGCCTTGGTGCAAGAGTACCAGGTGCTGCTGTGCATCATTCCAGCTCGATGACATCTCTCAGTGATATTGTCAGCAGCAGCAACTGCACCAGTTGTTCAAGTTGTCATGTTCGCAGGAACTATTCGTACTGTGGCAGTTGCCTCTCCAGCAATAATAATTATAATAATAATCCACACTTCAAGTGCTTTACCCACAGTGCCATTGCTCAGCAGAAGAAACAGGAGAAGACTTTCAAGTTGCCTCCCCCTCCTCTCCCTCCCCTCCCTCCTCCCCGTCCTCTCACCAACAACGTCATTCAGTCCACCCCTCTGAAAGGAAGAGGAAGGCTGGGAAGTGGTGGGTTAGAGGACCGTACAAGAGGTGATTCAACAGTGTGCATAGATTGGCCTACCATCACTAGCCTCAGCAGTTGTTGCTCCAGTTTGTCTAGTTCAGGAAATAACTCTGATGCATCTATCTTTTATAACAATGATGATGATAACAACAACCGATCATCCCAATCTATCTCTTGCTCTTCCGATGCTGCTGCAGCACCTGCTCTGGACATTAGTGATCTGAAGGACAAATTCCACGCTCTCCGTCGAAAATACAAGAAATCATGACGAAATTAATGACACTGAATTGTTGTCCATCTTTATCACTAATGGCTGTCTATTTTTATTATTTTTAGATTGGTGTCTCTCTGCTGTTTTGTCCACTGCTATGCCATCAGATAATACGAGTATTCATTGAATTTATCATACCTGAATCGAGTGATAATATTCGATGAGACTGTCTCTCTTTACTTGCATTGTTATTTTGGTTGCAACCACCCTTCTTAGCAAAGATGCAGAGCCTGCTGCTCTCATTTTCCTGTTGCGTAACAAGTGCAAAAAACAGGTGGAAGGAGAGAGATGTAGGAGGTAGTGTGGTGTGGAAAATCTGCTTTCAAAGAGAAAAGGAGGGAGTTGGGTTTTTTTGGGCCCTTGGATAAAGCTGCTGGAATGCATGTGCATTTTTACAGAGGCGATGGGTTCACCAACACCCACCCACAGACAGAAAAACAACAATGTTGTCATCCATGACAACCTGCAGCTCACAAAATGCACCCAAACGACTCGCAACAAAACATAACATAATGCAAGATGGTGGATTGGCACGAACCGGGTGATGCATATTGAACATTGGAACTTAACTTGTGTCAAGTTGGCCGACCAGCTAAGTATTTGAAGATAGTGAAACTGCCCATGACAGATATTTTGTACTAATTTTGTTCCAAAAGTGTAAAGTGCTGAGAGAAAGGACTTCACAGGAATTTTGGACTGAGTTTTGTGATGCGAAGTACGGCGTAAAATTGGTACCACTTCCATTTCACTTGAAATTTGAAGTTGTGGTGCGGTACGTTACGTTACAAAATTTCTACAAAACCAGTAAAAGCACAAACAAATCACCATGAGAAATTGCTGGTCCTCACTCACACATTGTGCCAATTTTTGGATAGGTAGGGATCCATTCGGTTCGGTCGGCCAGAACAATGTTTATCAACTCCAAATTCATCAGAAGCAAATCCAGTCGACCTGTCCAATGGTTCTTTAATCTTTTCTTTTCCATCATATCAAAACCCACCGGAGGAAATTGAGATTTTATTGAAAGCATCATCCATTGTTTTCTTTGAAACCTGACATACTAGAAACCACAAACATTTCCAATTTCCAACCATAACCTCAGTCCTCACCTTTCACACGAGGTGCCGTGGAAGGCGAGGCGGTGGTGCCTTTCACTACTTTGTACTTAACGCTCACGCACTCATTTAACTACTGCTGCAGTGCTTGTGGACCAATGCATCAGAAATGTGTGTACATCATCCCCCCTATTACTCAATCTCTCATCTTTTGCTGCAGTGCACAACATTATGTTTCACAATGCAGCAGAAAATGTCCAAAAGTAAGTGGCATGCGTGGTTGATCAAATTTCCAGAAATCACAACTTCGTTTCTGTCTCTCCCCCTCACACTTCACCAGTTGCCACATGAGAGGGAGCCAGATGGTGGTGGTAAGGCGAACCTGAAATTCCTGCTGGTACTAGTAAAACCACACATGAACAGAAAATTCCTCTGTTTTCATGAAAATCAAAATTGAAAATGGTTGCCAAACAGGCGAGACACTAGTAGTCACTTTTTGATGTGAAGTTCACTGATTGTGAAGAGAAGCGAAAGCTGAACACAATCTGCCAATTTCCCATTGCAACTCAACCTTGGATTCAAATCAACAGCTAATTCAGCACACTGATGCATCTCTCGACAATAGTGCAAAAAGTAATAAGCATTGTGCATAGAAATTAAATTTTAGCAACACAATCCATCCATTGTATTGACTCTATTAGAGTTGAACCTGAGGGTGGAGGGTCCGTTGCAAATGGGGAACACAGCCGAATATCTTCAGGGTGGCTGATTGTCCACTCCATTTTCCTGATCAGCGACTTTTGTGGAAGACACTTTCACATTTGGTAATTTATTCCCAAATGTAAAAGGTGCTGGTTCTGATCTTCCTATCTCTCCGAGAGACTTAAACTCATATTCGCTTAGTGCCACCAACCAGTTCTTTGCAAGTTTCTCATTTTGTCATGCCTCAATGAACAACTCACCTGAATCAACAGACCTTTGCTTGTGCCCAATTCCATTTAGCAAGCTTAAACCGATCATTGACACATCCATTTAGCAACTTGGAAACTGCAACCTTTAATGCTGGCCCTTTTGCTTTTAAGATATGAAGATGAATCCGATCTTTTTAGATTAATTAAGTCAGTCAACACAAAATGTTAAAATTTGGGTGTGATGGAATTTAGTAAGATGCAACAAAAACGGTTGATGATAGATTTCTGTCATTCTACGTCTAATTCACATTGTCGAGAATTTAAAAAAAAGCAGCGGTCGGCATGTCTGATGAGTAAAAACATTAGGCAAAACGATCACGTCAATAAGTTAAAAACACAAACTAACTTGGAAACGTTTCGGAGCGACCTTTTAGGAGCGACCCGCTCCGAAGTCAACCAAAAAAAAAGAAAAAAGACCAACCAGTCTTCTTTTGGTTGACGACGGAGCGGGTTGCTCTGAAAACGTTCCCAAGGTTTGTGTTTTTAACTCATTGATGTTGTCATTTTGCCTTATTTTTTTCTCATCGTGTTGTCAATTCATGTATTGTACGCAGTTGTTATTTTTTTTATCACTCTGGAAGATGTCCCAGATTTTCAAATACCCAAATAAAGAGTAGATTTGTGGTTGATTTACCTAACCTCACCTGAAACCAACAAATATCCTCCATTGCTCATCTAAACTCTGGAAAAAGCCCTGAATGAGCAGTTTTTCGATTTTCATTCTCAGCATGGCTGCTAGATAAATGCCATTCCGGATTTCGTGTTGGTCTCAGCCATGGCTGTAGCCCTGCTGGAGATTATTTGTTGTGCTGTTTATTCAGGCAATATTCAATGCCTTGTTCTGATCCGACTTCTCAAAAGCATTTGACTTCATAAACCATGAACTGCTGCTTGCAAAAACGTAGGCATCTCTTTAGTCTTTGGCCCTATATCATCAAAGCTTTTAAAAGGTTGAAGGCAGAGAGTTCACGCCAACGGCAGGCAATTAGTTTGCTGATGTTCTCCACGGGATTCCCCAGGGTACCATTCTTGGTCCTCTTTGTTTTAGCTGTGCTGGTGATTTCAATTTCCTGTCCCTTTTCACCTGGAGATGTACTTCATAATATGGACACTTTCAGGCTCCTAGTTAGTCATCATTGCAGAATGGCTTCTGTCTAAATCCCAAAAAATTTCAAAGCTGCTTTGCTTGAGTCCCAGTCAATAGAACTCCATCCAAAGTCGATTTGCTAAGTCGGCATTCAATAATGTTTCCACCAAGTAGGAGCAATCAGTGAGAAATCTTGGCCTGGACGTGGACGAACACCTTTCATTGGATGTTCATGTTTGCAAGGCAACCTATGCTATGCAAAACTATCCTCACTTGTTTGTTTCAAGAACAGTTTTCGACTCACTTTTCTTTTGTTGTAAAAACAGTTTATCTTGCCTCTTGTCATGACAACATTTGTAAATCTTCTGTTTTCCTAGTTGAGTAAAAAACTTGTAAATCTCACGTGACTCTCTTTGTATGTTTTAATCAAGACAAATTAAAAAAAAAAAAAAAAATCGAACCCACGCATTATTTCACGAAAAATCACCGTGGAATGAGCAGTCCCTCGCGAAATATTGAAACCCCCCACTTTTTATTTCCTTAACAAAAATTCTGAACCCACCCTGACCATTTCACGTGTGAAATATTGATACTCTCATTATTTCACTCATGTAATTTAATCCTGAAACCACCCTCACAATCTCATGCTTGAAACATTGAACCCCATCATTATTTAGCATGTGAAATCATGAAACATCCTCACTATTTCACACGTGAAATATCGATTCCTCGCGTTATTTCATGCATAAAATTCTGAACCTATTTCATAGGTATTAAAATTAATTGACCCTGTTCATTATTTCATGATCATGATTCTTTTCTTTACCCACTCCCCACATCAAGCACAGAGTATTTGAACTTCCACTTCCACTCATTCGGACTTATTCCCCATAATTGGACTTATTCCCCATAATGGGACTTATTCCCCATAATGGGACTTATTCCCCATAATGGGGAATAAGTCCTGACTCATTAGGACTTATACCCCATAATGGGACTTATTCTCCATAATGGGGAATGAGTCCTAATAAGTGAAACATTGTTTCTTTGAGAGATCTAGCAACTGTTTCTATGGGAAAATGCCAATCATCATTTGTTACCTGTGCCTCTTGCCTGAGAATTTTGCAACCTACAGGGCCAAGTGCCTAAACATGAAGTTGTTGCCATAGTTTTACCAAATAGTACAATTCTGCTGTTGATATAATTTCTGTTAATGTGCCCAGCTATCAAAGCTTCGGGCATGCTGATACCTGCTACTGAGTTTGCCTTCAGTCACCTGCGAAGCGACGCAGTGAAGTACCTGCTATCGAATGATCTGTAGTCTGCTGTTCACCATCTCTAAAAGCTGAATGGGCCTAGCCTAAATCTGTTCAGTCAGGAGACACCTATTAATTCTCGCATCCCCTGGGATCGATGGAGATTCGTTGTTGTCACCCACTTGTCCTGTACAACTAGGGATGTCCGACAGGGAGTCAAGGTGATCCGTTGCATATCGCAAAGACGGTCTGTTCTCTTTTCTATACTTGTCAAAATTGAAAAATCTTGGATTTTACTGGACCAATATTTTGTTTAGTCTTCTTATCTCGATGAAGTAATGCTTGGAATTCAAGGCCATGTTCGCTCACTTGAGGCTGGAAATGAAAGCATTGTTACTATGAAGGGAAATTTGCACTTTATCTGATTTTAACATTGTCTTGTTTACTTGCATCGTCTGAATGAGCGTATGTATGCATAATCATTCATTTTCTGTTGTCTTGTAAATGCTTTTAATGCTTCTCTACCTAGCTGAAGGTCATCCTAGAGTATAAGAATCCCGTTCAAGGTTGGAATGGCGTTTTAGTTTTTTAAGCTGACATGGGAAGACTTGCCTTCGTGAGCTACGTTGTGGGGGTGAGCTGCAATCATTGACTGGTCCCAATCCAAATCTGAGTTAGCCGGAAAAAAATTTCTACATGGCTTCTACTTATTCCCCATTTAATGGGGAATAAGTCCTAATGAGTGGTGGTGGAAGTTCAAATGGAAATGGCATTGCCACTTGCATTCAGGTTCCACTCAACAGAGCCAATTAATAGACAGATGCATCTCTCAATGCAACAATGTTAAAAAAGGAATGAGCATTGTGCATAGAAATGAAATTTTTGCAACACAATCTCTCCATTGAATTGGTTATTGAGTTGAACCTGAGGGTGAGTGGCATTGCGGAATACGGCCGATCATTTCAGATATAAAATATAACAGTGAACCATCTCTCACTATTTCGCACCTACATTGATCTCCCTTCTTTCACATGTAATATTCTGAACACACTCTCACTATCTCAAGTGATAATGTTGAACCCCCTTTTCCAAATCCCTTCCCTTTTCCCTCAATATTTCATGAGGGAAATATTCCACCTCTTTTCCATCATTCTTCCAGCCATCAAATCCTGAATCTCCATCAATCCTGAAAAGCACTGAATCTCCTCAACAAAATTTCTTCATACCTGACGATCCGTCAAATGGGATGGAATAAGGTAACTCAAGAAACGTGTTTTAAATTGTCTGGTGTTTCTCAGGGGAGTGTGCTCGGTCCATTTTCCTGATATTCATTAATGACATTGGTAGTTGTTTTGATTGTAAGCTCTGGAGATTTTTCCATTTCTTCCAGTGTTTCTCAGTTAATCCAGTCACTTGGGTTTGTGCCACTTGCTCAGCAGAAAATAAAAAAGTGTCGTTAGATTTTTGCAGTAATTATATCATCAAATCACTATAAATCACAATTACTTCCGTCCGAGTATGCATTGCGACATCCTCAGAGCAGGATGTGCTGACAATGGGCTTTGTTTCTCAGCACTCTTTATCACACAAGCATTCATTATCATTCATTTTTTCCTGAACCACGAGGGATTGGAATTCAGCACTCGAGACTCCGTATCTCGCACTGATCCAGCTTTTGTTGTTTCATGTTGCCAGTCATGGGTCTAAGTCAGCGGTTCCCAAACTGTGGTCCGCGGACCTGGAACCCTGGAATGCCTACTAAACTAAAACTAACAAACCAAAAAAAAAAAAAAAAAAAAAAAAAAACGCCACACAATATCATCTTGTTTTCATTTCTCGCATCTTGGTCATGCATCTCTGCAAGTGCAATTTGTCTGTACACATGAAGGGAAACAAACTTGGGACATCTTTTTCCATTTGGCTCCCTTCCCTTCTCGTTTCGACGGATCACACGTTTGTTGTTGACGCCTCAGCTCGCATCAGGCAGCATTGGGTCTTTCTGCAGTGCGCAGGTGTTTGGATCAGCTGATGGTTGATGTGTTCAATGAAATAATGTGGGTGGTGGGATGCTGTGCGGGCGTGAAAATTGACACCTCGAGAAGTGATTTTATTTCCATCTTGCAGCTGCAGTGATGAATGTAGTGCCTTGGCATTTGGGTTGGATTGCGGCTCGCTTGAGTTCCTGTTGTTGCACTCTTTCTCTCTTTCGGTAATTGAGAAAAGACAGAGCAGACCACACATCGAAGGTCTACAGTTTTTTGCATGAATCTTCATTTCTTCACAAGTTTATGCGTCACAGTTCATTCCATGGTGTTTAAATTCTTCTTTATTGTTTTCAGCTGTTTTGAACTAGGCTATTTAGCTCAACTGTTGGATGAATCTATTCGTTGGGTATACAGACTCGAGACTGAGCATAATATCTTTGTTTTGTTAACATTGTTTAACTTTTGACCAGGTAAAAAGGCCATTTACAGTGTGGGGGTCCGTCTAAATTAGTGTTGACGATGTGGGGGTCCATGCCCAGAAAAAGTTTGGGAACCGCTGGTCTAAGTCAGGGCCGAAGCGAGGCCAAAAACGTGGGGGGTCGTGATATGGAAAAATTCCCAACTTTCCAAATTCATTTCAAAAATTTTCCCAACTGGCACCGCATCTCTCTCTTAACTTTCAACTGTCCAAGTCTTTTTGCAATTTTTGGTACTTTCATACAGTAACTGTCAGCCGAATCGGAAAAAATCTTTTTACAAGAATTTTCTAGTCCAAAGCTTTCATAAGTTCCATGTTCAGGTTTATTTTTGGGTTGAGGAGAAAGCGATCACACTCTGCAGGTGGTGATTGGAATTGTTCTTCTTCGCTGGGTCTTGTGGACAGATGGTCCTTCGGCTGGTGGTCCAACCATTCATGTTTTTGTTGTGACGTCGGCCATGGTCCCGGCGAGGCGCTTGCAAATATCACCTGAGAGTAGCTGCTCCAGGCACCCCACCGGCATACTCCTGAGTGCAATTGCTGCAGCACCCACACTCCAGGCACTATGACCTCAGTCACAACTGCCGACACTGCCTCACTTTTCTGGCATCTGTTTTTTGGCACACCAACCCGCAGGAGAACCGACATCGAGTGTCGTCGGGTGATACCAAGTGGCTTCTGTGTTCGTGTAACCTGCCGGGCGGTGGGCCTCTGTCTTGGACCTGGAGCCAGGTGTTCTTAAACGTGCGCAGTGTGATGCTGCACACGGGACTTCCTTCTTGAAGTCCCATCCGAAGGACAAACATACTTGCCACTTAGGTCCGTCTTTCCGACCGAATTCACCATTCCTCGCCGAGGACGGATGCACACACTTTGTGCCACTGCAAATCTCGTGTACCTGGTGGAATTCGAACCCGCAACCATCTGATCGAGTCCGACGTGCTAATCACTGCGCCACGAGGGCTGGTCAAACATATTTGAATTTGATTTTTATGGGAGGCAAATTCTATTATCAAGCAGGAAAGCAGTGCATTTTAAATCTGTTCGATTTTTCACATCAGCATGCCTTCCAGCACTTGACATCTCTTTGGATATATCTTAGTGGCAACTTTGAGAGCAGAGAGGTAAAATTGGTATCTAAATATCTGACAAAGACAAAGAATACCGATTCCTTTTGTGAATCATAATCAACAGAGTTGAAAAACTGGATGAAAGACAATTCATTGCGCTTGTCACTGATTGGAAGTGCTTCTCTGAAACAGTGGAACAAAAACATCTTCATTCACAAGATCAAAAATTCCAACATTCAATCCCAAAACAGATTGATTTGGTTCAAACTGCTGACTGCATCTGAGTTGCGTTGGCACATCATATTGGCCAAACCCAACTCACCTGGTTACGAAGTCAGTTCCAACTCAATTGAATTGAAATTCCAACCCCAGTCATGTTGGGATTCCAATCCCAACTCAGTTGGGCTCTCGTTCAAACCCCAACTAGGTTGGGCAGAACTCCAACTCAGTTGCGTTATGGGAAGCATTTTTTCTCAGTTGGCTCGAGATACCTACCAACCCAATCCCAGTTGGGCTGCGATTCCAATCACGACCCAGTTTAGTTGGGACACCACCCGAAATCAGCCGAGTTGGGATTCCAAACCCAACTCAGTCGGGTTTGGGGCTGAGTAGCCAACACTAACTCGTGTTATCTGTTTTTAGTCACAATAAAAAACATCAATTCTTCCAGCTGATTTTTTTTGCTTCGCATATTTGAACGTTTTTTACAAATGCAAACTCTGCCATTTTTTCCAATTTCCCAACTTTTCAAGTCGAAGTTGATTTTCCCAACTTTCAGTCAAATTCCAAGAATTTTGGGGGGACAAAGCGCCCCCCCATACCCCCCATGCCTTCGGCCCTGGTCTAAGTCATGCACATCACACATGACTGATAATTATTGTTTTTTTTTTCAGTGATCATTTTTTCTTAATTCGTATTTGCTGTTCGTTTTAACCTAATTGAAGACAAGTCTTGTGCTTGCTCAAACCATCTACCAAATCTTTTTGTTGATGTTTTTTGCAAAAAAAAAAAACACAAATATGATTGATATTTTACGCATAAAATTCTGAGCCCACTTGATTATTTCAAGTATGAAATAAATATTGAACCCCCTCACAATTTTACACGTAAAATCTTGAATCCTCTCAAACTATATCAGGTGTAAAAATATTGAACCCTCCTTAGTGTTCAAGCAAAAAAACTCCGAACCCACCTTCACTACTCACGTACAAAACATTGAATTTTTACCAGTAAAATCATGCATCAGCCCTGAGTATTTCGCCACTGAAAATTGAACCACCCTTTCCTGTATAAAAACCTGAACCCACTATGATATACCCCCGTGGAATATTGAGGGGAGTCCAATATTTCACGCGTGAAGCAGTTGAGGATGGTTTGTGGATTTTACTCATGAAATTCTAAGGGGATTCAATGTTTCATGAGTGAAATAGTGAGCATGATGGGTTTAGGACTTATGCGTGAAAATGAAGGAGTTCAATGAACTGGTAGACGTATTTCATGCTCGAGATAAAGAGTGAGAGTGGGAAGGGTAATTAATGCTTGAAATAATGAGTTCGGTGCATTATTTCAAGTTTGTAACAGAGTGAGTGGGTTCAGGATTTTCGCGTGACATTTTGAAAGGTTTCACGATTATTCACAAGGGGACTGGGGACTCCTCATTACATGGGCAATTTTCCGTGAAATAATGGGGTACCATATTTCACGTGGAACATGGAGTCCACTGGACTCACTATTATTACTGCATCAAAGACAAGACCAAAAGGGAAGAATTGTCTTTCTGTCTGTCGTCTTATCTGATCTCATCTTTTTTCTTTTTTTCTCTGTTTCATTTCCACTGCCAATGATTGGTTTTAGTTTTGAACTCTCCCTCACCTCCTTAATGTTCTATCTCATCTTTTTTTCTTTTTTTCTCTGTTTCATTTCCACTGCCAATGATTGGTTTTAGTTTTGAACTCTCCCTCACCTCCTTAATGTTCTATCTCATCTTTTTTTTCTTTTTTTTCTGTTTCATTTCCACTGCCAATGATTGGTTTTAGTTTTGAACTCTCCCTCACCTCCTTAATGTTCTATCTCATCTTTTTTTTTTTTTTTTCTGTTTCATTTCCACTGCCAATGATTGGTTTTAGTTTTTACTCTCCCTCACCTCCTTAATTTCTATCTCATCTTTTTTTTCTTTTTTTTTCTCTGTTTCATTCCACTGCCAATGATTGTTTTAGTTTTTAACTCTCCCTCACCTCCTTAATGTTCTATCTCATCTTTTTTTCTTTTTTTTTCTGTTTCATTTCCACTGCCAATGATTGGTTTTAGTTTTTAACTCTCCCTCACCTCCTTAATGTTCTAGTTTCTATTCAATCGCAATGGTACTGACTGAAACACAACAAAATTGAATGCTTCATGATTGTTTATTATTTATTAAAAATTATGTAAAAATGTGTTTTATTGACCAAAATGAAAACGAACAAAGTACACAAAGAACAAAGCAATAAAATGGGTCCTCAAATTGTTCAGAATCATTCATTGAGCTCTGATATTCTTTTTTTGTGTTCTACTTTTTGATTGTGGATACACTACCAATTATATGTACCCAGTCAAAAAAGAACAAGACTTACCTTCGTTTTGATGAGCAGAGCACCCATACCCTCTGATTTTGGATGCAACATTCCACAACTGGAGATGGAATTAGCACCAAAATCATTCTTACATATTCTATTCATTCAGGCCAGTTAATGTGTGCTACAAAGCGATACCGAGAGTGCTGAAGAGTACCTAGTGCTCAATTAATTCGAAGCAGTGAACCAACCAACCAACCAACCGGAATAACTGATTGTTTGGTTGGTGATTAAGCAAAATCAAATGTGTTGGTGGATGGAATTGTTGTTAGTTGTTTTATGAAGCAGCCATATTCGAAAAGGAATGTTGAAGTTAGAAAGAATAGAAATCCCGTTCAGTTCAACAAAATCACATCACATTCAACAAAAGCCATTGGACATGTCTTCCTGTTCATTTTTTTATGTTTTTATTTTAGTTTTTTGAAGTGCAAAACAATGTCCTTGGTCCTCATCTGACCTGACTGCCGATCGCCACGTTTTTTTTTTTTTTTTTTATTTTCAAAGTGAAACTGGGGACAAGTCTGGAACCAAGAACCGCATGAGCCGAAGCCAAGAAAGAAAAGATCCAGAGCAAATGAGGTGTCACAATAGCATTAGTGGAGTGCACTGATTTGGACTGGTTAACTATTTTTCACTGCGGGGACAAATGCAAAGCAAACACTTCTTCCCTCGTCATGGAGCTTTATTTTGACTGGTGTTCTTCGTACAGGTTACCAACCAATGACAATGACATGTTGCCACAACGGAACGTGCATATCAGTTTGGAAGTTAGTGGTCAGGATATGCAGCGCTAGCACAGGTGAAGGTGGATTGGATTGCTGGAGTAGGCCTACCTGGAGGATTTATCGTACCCTGCGAGAGGGCAAACACTGCAGCTTGGCAATTGCATGGCAATTACGTCGTTACCCAGTGGAAATGTTTTGTGCAGCCAGTCTGACACACCCCGAAGGAGTTAGCAGTCCTGTCTGGGGCATCCCCGATGGGCGATGCGTATTTATGTTATGCCTACTGATTTGGGCATATCTGGTTTTTGCACGTGAGGAAAAGTGAGAAATAAATCAAAAATCTTACCAAACCCTAACCTGATCTGTCCTGACCTTTTTTCTTTGTTTCAAACTTTTTTTTTCTATTTTTGGAGGATCAGAACTTTTAACACGTGGTTAGATGAAAAAATGCCCAAAACAAAACAGTATGCATTTTTTTAAATAGGATGGGCTGGCTAGAGGGGGTATCGCAGCGCTACATCACTTTTGCTGGTTTAAGTTTGCAGAATCTGAACACTGTCTGATACTGCTACTCGTGGAATCGGTGATTTCTCTGAGTTTGTCGCCTGAACATCGCAAAGAGGCATTATTCTCCCAACGTTTTTGGACTCCCACTGCAGGACCAGGCTCACCATGCTCAGAGCAGGTGATCGCAGCAGACAGAGCCAGTTCCTCTGGGATATTTTTTTCCGATGTCTTGACCTTACCAAACTGTATATGCTTGAAATGCAAAAAAGAGCATCAAGAATTGTTTCAGACTCTTGAGTACGTACTATGCTCACATTCAACCACTTTTTCTTGCGCTGACAATTTCATCCCAACATGTGCTTTATTTGGATAGATTAGGGATGTCATGTGTATTTTGCAACAGATGAGGGTCTTCTGCTTCTCTGAGGATTTCCTTGGAAGTTGCAATTATACTTTGATTGACTTTGGTCTTTGGAAGTCTTTGGAATATGACCTGAATCCCTCTGTTGGATTGAAATTGAAACACAAGAAAGTGAGAAAGGCTCCGGCAGAATCTTCCACAAAT
>JASGXE010011305.1:0-13982 GCA_030068105.1 Sinentomon sp. SZTP_YWyxl
CGAGGTCGTGTAGGCTCACTGCTTCTGCATGGCAATCGGCCCTGGACTGATCATGTCTGGTCAACTCGGTCGACTTTGAACTCCGCTTGAAAAAGTTTGAAAACTTTTCAGATGAAGCTGGCGTGAAAAATGTGGGAAGGTTGGCAACGGTGAGCGTGGCAGAAGAGCTTGCCGTATCCGTAGGAAGAGCTTGCCGTATCCGTGGGAAGAGCTTGCCGTGGGGCGTGGACAGTGAGCCACCCTGATTTGAAAGTTGCCTGGTTGGTGTTGTCTTGGTCTGTGATGAAAGTTAGTCTGCCAGAAGAACCATTCCTTTTGAACACCTGTGTCGGATCAAGGACCATGCTGTTTTCAAAGTCGGGAGAGAGGCCTTGAAACACACTGAGCAATTTCAGCGTTGACATATTGTGATGGCTGTCGACCTGATTTGTGTTCGTGTTTCTGGTGTTTGCGCCGGTGGGACTTTGAATGCAGGCTCTCGATGTCTTGTCCAAATTCCGGTGTGCTTGGCAGATGGGAAGCTCAAGCCATTTTGCAGCGCAGTTCCAAAACTGAAAAGATCAAAGCAGTGGTACAAAATATTGGAAAATATGACAGGTAGGTACTGGAAACATTCTCGGTTCCTTGACAATTCATACGGACCGTTCTGGATGGAAAATTTTAACAATATCCAAACATTGTTTTTGCACAAAAATGGACAATCGACGAATATGCGGCCCACCGGATTTGGTGGGTAGGTATATAAATGCTCTAACATAATCTAACTTAACCAATTCTAACCTAACCTAACCTCACCTAACCCTTTGAGGGGAGGTTAGGTTGGGTTTGGCTAGGTTAGATTAGCCAAGGATAGATTATATTCGTCCGTTCATGGACCCACCAAATCTGGTGGGCCGCATATTCGTCGATTACCCAAAAAGGCCCCTAATGTCAACAATTTTGAGAATTGATCACCATCTGTTTTCCTGGATGAAGAAAGGCTGACGGCTTATTGGTTGTTTTATGGGACATTGCAGGGAAAACAATTCGGTGTTTGGGTTGCAGATCTATGTCCTTAATAAGGGGGGACACAATTGCACGATCGCGGGTAATCATTTTCAGAAAATAGCCGTTCTCTGAGCGGTGCAATTGCGTCCCCCTTTGGCACCATCAGACGGCACAGAGTGCGCCTTTTCTCTGTGTCCTGCAATTGTTCGACAAACGGCTTTCTTTTTGCATTTTCTTCGTTTGACTTCCTGCTTTATCTTTTCTCATTCCGTTTCTGTTGAGGACTGAGCTGAATGTGTGGTTTCGTCCTCTTTTGTCGTACAGAGTCATGTAAGGTGAGGCCAGGTCATGTTCCGAAAGATTGGGTTAGGTTTGGTCCAGGTTCCTTTGAGTTGGACCAAACCCAATCAAACCAATTCTGGCCTAACCTAACCGACAACCCGACAAAGAAAAGCCACACCCTGTATGTGCTCGCACCAAAGGGGGACACATTGCACGGCAAAGAGTGCAGCTGGTTTCTGAAAATCTTTGCTGCAATCAATCCCTCCTTGTTCTCGACTCAACTCATTCTGATCACAGTGAAATGGAAAATACGGATACGTTGAATGAATGCTGGCCTCGGCCTGCCATCCCCGATCCCTTGCAATGCACTGCGAGACAACAGGCATCACATCCTCTCCAAAATGAGCCAGCACCTGCAGATTTCGAATTTTTGCTTGTGCCAGATGGGGTTCAAGTTCTGGCCAACTGACATACTGACTCACTGACCCATATAATCTTGCCGTTATTCAGTTTCAAATTTCGATTTGCCTTGTCCGAGAACACGTGTCTTTCAACCGAGATTCGACGACCAATTTTTTTGGGAGAAGGCTGCTGCTCCCCAGTCAAGTGCGAGAACAAGGTTTGCCATTCGAAAACACATCCCACGCGGCAAAACTGGCTCAAAAATTTGGAAAAAGTTCATAAAGTTTCGAGTGGCAAACAAAAGACAATGGTTTTTAACAATTTTCAGGGAGCACCGCGCAGGCCCTTTTCGACGCAGTTGAATTGGAGGGGGTTAAGTCATTTATACGGGGGGACATAATTTCATGATCGCTGGGAAACATTATCTGAAAACAGCAGTATACCCATAGCCGTGCAATTGTATTCCCCCGTTGGCTCAAGCATACGGCACAAGGTGGCTTTTCTCTGGAGGGTAGGTGGTCGGTTGGGATAGGTTAAGTTAGGTTAGATTAGGTTCGGTTTGGTCGTTAGGTTAGGTTTGGGTCGGTTGAGTTAGTTTGTTAGGTCAGGTTTGGTTAGGTTAGGGTTTTCTGTGTAGTGTAAAATGAACCTTTACTAAAAACAACCTCGACCTAATCTAACCCAATCTAGCCTAACCTGACCTGATATCCCTGCGCGACTTAAAGCTACCACACCCCATGTTTTGCTGAGCCCGCAATAAAAGAGAAAATAATGAGAAAAAATATGGCAGGCAGTGTAGACGTATAGCAACGATGATGCAAAAGAAAAAACGTTTGAGGAGAACAAAATTGCACTACAGAGAAAAAGCACACCCTGTGCCATCTGCAGGAGCCAAAGGGAGGACACAATTATTGCACGGCCAAGAGTACTGCTTTTTTCTGAAAATGTTTCCCTGTGATCGTGCAATTGTGTCACCCCCTTGGAAACGACAATCCCCGAATTGGGAATTTTGTTTGAAAAGGGACAGCATTTGAAAAGGGACAGCTTTTTCCGAAAAGGGAAACGCTCTATGCATAGGGCAGGGGCAAAGGTTTGGGGGATTTGGGTTGGGGGAAACCAACCTCAAACAAATGCGGGTCAAAATTTGGAAAAGGCAATTGGTGGGAATTCAGGGGTTGAAGTGTTTTGGAAGGCATGCCTGGTGTTCTCTCTTCTCAGACCAGTAGGTATCTAACAAAATGTGTTAAGTCATGAAATAAGCACCCAAAAAATGAATAGAAATTTCCATCCATTATTCTGCAATGTTCAAAACATTTTCCACAATCTTGACTAATTCACATTGGATAGGATGATCTCGAGAACTCGAGAAACGTGCGGTCACCGGGGTCGGTTTAAAAATATAAAAAATACCTACACGAAGAGCTCAGTTGGAGAAATGTCGTGCCAAGTGTCGCAAGATTCTGGGTTCGAATCCTGGCGGACACCTTTTTTCACTTTTGTTTTGACGTGTGTTTGTTCAAAAACATTTATGCGTGTGGCAAAAGGACAATAAAGCAAAAACGGTCTCAAAAATTGTTTATCTGCGATTGGCTTCCGCTCCTTCTCACTGGAGGACAGCCGGCGTGCCAGCTCCAGAAGAAATGCCCTTATGTCGTGACCTGAGTTTGCTCGAGGGGACAGAAGGAAGGACATGGATTATTGTGAAGAATTCAACAAAATGATACAACAATAATTGGCCTCTCCCAAAATGGAAAAACCGCCATGGCCCGAAAATTACGTGCCGCAAGCGCAATGTCGACTGTCGATCTGATCAACAAAATTCACAGAAAAGACAATAATTTGAGTGGCACCGAACGGACTCTTGAGTGGACCGAACCAGGAGGCACTGACCGAACGGATTGCGAAGGTGTGGCTTGGCTCATGAAATGTTTTCTTCACGATTTTCGTGGAGAATGGATGCAGTGATCTCCAGAAATGAAAGTTTGGGAGAACGAAAGTTTCCCTGCAGGACACTCAAAACGAATTATTGTGCGACTTTGCAAAACGAATTAGGATATTGTGCGACATTGCAGTCGGCTCCCTCCGGCTCTCATGATGAGGGCAGCCGGCTCCCTGAGCTAAAAAGGCAGCTGGCTCCAGGAGCCGGCACCCGGAGGGGCGGCCGGCTCCGGGAGCCGGTGAGAGGCCGCTCAATTTTGACCACTGAACGGGAAAATGTGTTTTATTTGCTTCAATACCCAATCACCTGTGCGCATGGTTTGCCAGGGCCGCCAGGGTATTGATACCAGCCGAACATCTGAAAACCTGGGTTCAGTGCAAGTTTCACACCAGTTCCCTGTTTGTCAAACAACAGCTCGTACAACTGAGTGAGACCGGATCAGAATTTCACACCCAATACCTACAGGTGTCTGCCTACTTGGAAAGGTGTGGGAGAAAGAATCGAAATGATTGAAGAAAGATTTATTTGAGGACACCATTTAAAACAACTAATTTGTTGACTGTTCTGTGCACAAAGAACCACTAATTTTGTCCACTAACCTTCAATTGATGAAATCCATCCCATCCCATCGCATCACAAATCAGCAGGCCTGGGCTGTTGCCCACATTTGTTGCACCATTATTACCATGCCATTATTTTTTATTGGAATGGAAGCACCAAAATGCCTTTCAAATAAAGCAAGGATAAAGCCTGCCAAAAAAAGAATGCACAAAAATAAATTATTTCCACTTCATGGAATATTCCATGGTGAGGCTTGCCGTCCTCACCTTGTGACAGTCATTTGATTTTGCGGTGCTCTTTGTGAAAACACAGACAAAAAATCAAGAAACAAATTGTGTTCACGTGCAAAGGCCAACATCTCAAAAATGGAAAATTGAAAAACAAAAAGCCGTTTAAAGGGGATGGGGCAGGGCCGGATTGGGTTGCCTGGCGCTCATGGGCACTGAAAGTGTTGGCGCTCACAGGGCTGTGGCCAGGACTTTTTTCGGGGGAGGCAAAAATTGTGGGCCCCAGACGATGCGTTGCAAAAAGCTCAACGCCGGGGGAGGGGTCTGGGGTGTCCCCCTCCGAGAAGGGGAAGAAATTAAAAAAAAATGGAACCTCAAATGGTTGCTCAGAATGGTGCTCAAAAGCAGCATTTTTCCACACAAACTGTTGGGGTGAATGCAGTTTTTTGCTGTGCCCAAAAAATCCGAAAAAGGTCTTCGTCGCCGCTTTTTGCCGCCCTCGCAATTTTGCCGCCCCAGTCCCGGGCCCATCGGGCCTGTTGGCAAATCTGGCCCTGGGGTGGGGAAATCTCACAACTGTAAATGACAATTTGGAAAAGAAGGACTGGTTAAACTGGTTAAATTTTTTCAGCTGGATCCCGATTGCAGGCATCCAACAGTTGGGTTGCGGAGATCATCTTCTTGTTTCAAAAATAAGGGAGAAACATTCTGTCAGTGAAGTAAAAAGGTAACCCTTTTGGAAATGATGTTTCACCAAGCGGGTCTCCTTGGAGCCAGGCTCATCACGTGTTCAGGGGACAGATTCTGATGATTTGAGGTGCCCTCCGGGTCCCTTTGGAGAGATCGAACTTATCCCCGTGTCTGGAAAACATGTCCGGTGGTTTTTTGGTGGTGAAACACTTGTCCCCCTGCCCCGGAAGTCCCTTTGTTGGGGCTGGACCTTGTCCTCCGTTTCCGCGAGACATGCCCAGATGATTCGACATGTTGCAAGACCTTGTTCCCTAGGGTTCTCTTGGAACTACAGATTGTCCCCCGTGCTCGGGGGACAGTCGAGTTTGTTTATGGGGCGCGAAAACGGAAAAACAAAACTTTTTACAGTGGTCCATCCACGTTTTCAGTGGTTCTATATAATTGGGAATGGACTTTGTCTGGGACTGTGTGGTTGTCAGTCTTCTCTTCTTTGACGACTTTTTGGACTTGAAAGCGCAAAGGTCAAAAAGCCGTCGAACAACTGACAAGATTCTGATTTTGCTTGTCCCCTTCTTCGAGTTTCAGATTCTCCAATTTGGACAGCACACTATCAGCGGAGAGATCATCACGGGGTTAACGCCAACTCCGAGCTGCGAGGTAAATTTTTGCCATCTGTTCCAATGTAAAAAATGTTTACCTCGCAGCTCGGAGTTAGCGTTAACCCCGTGATGATCTCTCCGCTGTATGTGTTCAAAAATCCGGGGATCACGACAGGGAGAGCTCGGAGTTAGCGTTAACCCCGTGATGATCTCTCCGCTGTATGTGTTCAAAAATCCGGGGATCACGACAGGGAGATTGACAAAAAAGCACATGCCTCTTCTTGCGGGACCGAACAGGAAGGAAACCAGCAAGTTTGGGCCCTCATGTTTCTGCTCAATGAGTCTGGGCATCCTTGTCAACACGTGGGTGTGCCACAGGTGGTAACCGGAGAAGGAAACATTCTTCCTGTGGACAAACGAGCCCAAAAAAGCACACTGAATGTGAATGTGTCTTTTTTTGAGCCTCACAAAACTCGAGCAAAATTCGTGCGCCAAAGCTCAAACATGTCACATTCGCTCAGGCTTTTCACAAAACACGCCATTGCAGAAGCCAAACCCAAGAAGCCGAACAAAACAAATGATGTCACTGCTGCAACAAAATTGTGATGTCACTGCAACAAAACAGAACAAAACGCGAATGAGAATCAAAACACGCCACAAGACTTCGCCAGCACTCAGCATTGAGCGGGCATGCGCAACGAGACCAAAGCAGGCTGCAGCCAGAGCTGCAGCTGCAGCCTGCAACTCCCGATCCTCAGCGGAAGCCGAATTGAAAATGAATCGGTTTTGAGAACTGCAAGACCGCGCGCGCCAGTGAAGAGATGTTCTCTCTCTCACTGCACCCGCACCACCTGCGAACAGCCTCCCTTCTCTTTGATTTTGTTTTTCGGAAAAGAGGCGGTGAAAAGTCAAAGGGCGATCTCTGGCAACTGATCTCCACTCTTTTGGTTGTCCTAGCCCTCAGCGTTCGAAAAGAACTCATGTTCTTCACGCAGACCAAGTGATGTTGTCTGAGGAGTTTTTTTCTCCAAGATCGGAACTGGATCGCTCGATTTCGATGCGGAGAGCATGAAAAACACGAGAGGATCAGAAAAATTTTGCTGTTGCACAAAAAGATCGCTGCCCACTATGACTTTGTTGATCTTGATGTGATCCCAGTTCTAAGAGTGATATTGCGCTTTTAATTTCATCAACGTCCTGCCGTAACACCAACAGGTCACTGGTGATCGAGGTTAGAAGATTGGGAGATGGCGATTCGGAAGCAGGAACTTCACAACTGGATGAGGTGGACTGTGATGTCAGCGCATCAGCTCGAAGACAGTCAGGAGTGCGAGACTGTCCTTGATCACAAACATTTCCACTTCGCGGCAGTGCTATCAGTTCAAATTGATCAGGAACATTTTGGTTGTTTTGGTTGTTTTGGTTTTTCGCAGCACTGATGATTGACGATTGCTGGGTTTCACCAACGACGTTTCCGTTAGCGACGTCGACGTTCACCTCACAAGACTTGCAAGTCCACGGCTGGTCATCGGGGAAGTCGTCCGGTAGGTTAACACATTTCAGGTGAAACCATGTCGCACACTGTCCAATGTTTCGGCTGCATTTTAGCATTTTGCCACCAGCGTCACAGTGCTTGCGTCCAAATGAACAAGTCGGTAAACAGTAAACGGCACCAGCTTTTGATCGCTTGGACATGATGACAGGTCGAGAAACTGCTTCACAAAAACCAAGTCAAAAATTCGTCGTGTTCGGTCAGCAATAGGCGGACGAAGCGACGTGGCAAAACGATCCAGCACAACAGCGGAAAGGAAGGAGTGCGAGCTCGATGACAGGCGAATGCAGACTGAAAGGCTACACTGCAAAAGTGTTTGACACATTTAGATCACAATAACACATTATTTTATGGTCTAAATCCGAATATGGAATGCGAGCTGATCAGAAATGTGGTCTAAATATGTTTACTGCAAATCGATAATCAGAAAATATGATCCAAATCTGATCGGAATACGAACTTATGTGTTCTGAGCAAAAATGTGCATTTTTGCGCTCTTGATCTCTCAGACGACGCCTTGTTTCGCATTCCGCTGTCGTGTGTTGTGTTGCGCTGTTGGGTTGAGAGAGAGATGAGGCGGTTGGACGGGAGTTGTGCGGTGTGGGTGGATCCATTGTGTGTGAACTGTCGGATTCGATCAGTCGGAATATGAGGTGCTGCAGAATCGGGTTATGGAATTGTAGTTTGTGTTTGCGGCGTGTCGATATTTCAGAGCTGCTGAGAAGAACGAAGGGAAGAAGCCAGGTGTGAGTGAAGTGTGCTTGGAGAACGTGAGGAAAGTGTTTAGAAATTAGCGGAGTGTTGTCACTGATGAGATTGTGAGCGTGGAGTAGTTTGCACAGGGCGTGTTGCGGTAATGTTGGACGTTGAGGGTCATCAGAAAGTTGATATAGGTGTCTGAAAGAGGATGTTGTTTATTATTCGGAGGACCAGATCGGGGGACTGGGATAGAACGGACTGAGGCAGAATGGGGCTGAGGCAGATTTTTTTGTCGGCCTCTGTCCACTTCTGCCGAGTCCCATTCTCCCTCAGTTCCATTCTGCCTCAGTCCCATTCTGCCCCAGTCCCATACTGCCTCAGTCCCATTCTGCCTCAGTCCCATTCAGCCTCAGTCCCATATTCTGCCTCAGTCCCATTTGTCTTTATCCCATTTGCCTCTATCCCATACTGCCTCTGTCCCATTCTGCCTCAGTCCCATTCTCCCTCAGTCCCATTCTGCCTCAGTCCCATTCTGCCCCAGTCCCATTCTGCCCCAGTCCCATTTGCCTCCATCCCATTCTGCCTCTGTCCCATTCTGCCTCAGTCCCATTCTGCCTCAGTCCCATTCTGCCTCAGTCCCATTCTGCCTCAGTCCCATTCTGCCTCGGTTCCATTCTGCCTCGGTCCCATTCTGCACCAGTCCCATTCTGCCCCAGTCCCATTTGCCTTTATCCCATTCTGCCTCTGTCCCATTCTGCCTCAGTCCCATTCTGCCTCAGTCCCATTCTGCCTCAGTCCCATTCTGCCTCAGTCCCATTCTGCCTCGGTCCGATTCTGCCACTATCCCATTCTGCCTTAGTCCCATTCTGCCTCAGTCACATTCTGCCTCTGTACCATTCTGCCTCAGTCCCATTCTGCCTCAATCCCATTCTGCCTCAGTTCCAATCTGCCCCAGTCCCATTCGGCCTCAGTCCCATTCTATTCCAGTCCATTCTATATCCCTGTCACCGGTACCGGAGGTCCGGGTGTTGAGCTTGTCGGCAGGGTGAGGGGTGAGACAGCAGCGAAAGTGTTGAACGATTTGATACGAGTGGAGCCTGTTGCAAGTTGATGATGCGAAGATGGACATGGTGTGTATGCGGGTGTGGTGTTGGGGATGAAGGAAATGACAGGAATGATGGAAATTACTTGAAGTGAAGGAAATGACAGGAATGAACCACAAATGGTGTCCTCAATCCTTTCATGAGCTGACAAGCCATTTCCCCTCGACTTAGGCATGTCCATTCATGCGGAAGCAATCAACTCAACCTTTTGGTCGAGTTAGCAGTTCACATTGGTATCATCAATTGCGAAAACACAATCGCCAGGAGCACCAATGTGCACATTTTTATGTGTTTTTGGAATCTGATCTCAATGTGTTCATTTTGTGGAGTTTTGTGTTAATGCGATCCCAAAAACGGACAGATCATATTCTCAGAACACATTTTCTGAGATCACATTCCCACATCGAGTCTACTTTACTGAGATCGCAAAATTCTAAGAACACATTTTTTGAGATCACATTCTCACATCGAGTCCACTTTGCTGAGATCGCAAAAACGCATAAAAATGTGTTATAGTGATCCCAAAATCGGACATTATGTGATCTCATTTTTATGTTTTTTTGTGTTCTGGATGTGCATTCCACATTTGCAGTGTATACCTATTTCGAAACATGATACCGAACTTGTTTGTATACAGCAGTTACGAGCAGGTGCAATAATGAAACAGCTATTCAGATGGAGAATCCGATCACAATATGTTTACAATTCCATTTGCGACATTTTCAACACCTTTTCTGAGCGGTTGGTTGGTGCCAGGGAACAATAACAAGGGAAGAGGCAAAACGAGGCGCGCCGAACATTTTTGAAGAAAATTCGCGTGACGTCAGCAGTCCCACAAGAGCCGATCGCCGCAGCAGCCAGCAGCGGCGGTGCAGCAGAGTTGGACAGAGATCGGAGCAGCGCGAATTGTTTTCCAACATGAAAAATCATTGGAGGAAAGGAAAGAAGAAAGAAATTGCGGTAACAGTTCGGAATACCTGCCGACATTGAACTGAACGAGTTATCACCGTTGCTCTCCGATATACTAAAAGCTAACTAAACCTAACCTGACCTGACCTATCCCAACCTAACCTGTCCTATCACACCTATCCTAACCTATCCTACCCTACCTACATCGTCCTCATCTTCCTGTCCCATTTTTCGTAGCTTGAGCGTGCATGAAAACTCGTCCAGTTCAGCTTTTTTCAGATGTCGGCAGGTATTCCGAACTGCAACCATGGTGTGGTCTTTCCGTTTTTGTTGTCTTTGTTCTGGCTTTCCTCATCATCCTGACGATCACTGCCCTCCGAATGATGACACACGTCTCCTGAGCTGCTTTTGGACGCGTTTTTGAAGCCGCGTTTCCATGATTCTTTCATTCAATTAACGAATTCGGATGATGGTTCTGGTGCGAATGAACAGTTGCACTGCCCGTCGGTTCAGATCCGGGGTTTTCTCAATTATTTCCGAAACCAGCGATCATATAGGTACCTGGTAAAACCAGCAAGCAACCAAACCAACACCAAAACCACCCAAACTAGCTCCGAAACCACCCAAACCAGCCAAACCACCACCCAAACCAGCCCCAATTTCTTCTTCTTCTTCTTTGGGTCTTATGGACAGATAGCCTGAGGCTGATGGTCCGACCGTTTATGTTTTGTTGTGTCGTCAGCCATGGTCCCGGCGAGGTGCTGGCAAATGTCACCTGAGAGTAGCTGCTCCTGCACCCACCGCTCCAGGCACCCAATCAAGGGTCCCGGCGAGGTACCGGCATACTCCCGAGGGCAATCGCAACAGCACCCACCGCTCCAGGTCCCAAGACCTCAGTCACAACTGCCGATACTGCCGGTATTATGGCACAGCCAACCCGCAGGAACCGACGTCGAGTATCGGCGGGTGATACCAAGTGGCTTCTGTGTTCATGTAACCTGCCAGGCCTCTGTCTTGGACCTGGAGCTAGGTGTTCTTTAACGTTCGCAGTGTGATGCTACACACAGGACCTCCTTCTTAAAGTCCCATCCGAAGGACTAACAGACTGGCCACTTAAGTCTGTCTTTCCGACCGAATTCACCATGCCTCACCGAAGGAGAATGCACACATAAGTGCCATGGCAAATTTCATTTACCGTGCCTCGCCGAGGGAGGATGACACACAAGTGCCACGCAAATCTCGTGTCCCAGCTGGGATTCGAACCCGCAATCTTCAGATTACGAGTCCGACGCGCTCTTGGTCGAACCCACTTCGTCTTGGTCCGTTTGGTAGAAAACGGAACCGAATGCCTGCCGAACGTGACTCGGGATGCCGATGCCATATTCGCCACCACCCTGAAATGGCCAACTCAAGCGAATAGCAGATGCTCATTTCGTCGAATTCCACTTCGCCCTGGCGCGTTTTGCCGAAAACGGAACCGACTGCCTCAGTTGTGCCTCTCTCAAAGACAACTTGATTTTCAGCGCTTTTGTTCAGCGGAAAAGAACACCATTCTTGGAAATTAAGCGCTGGTTTTCCTTGAGAAGGGCGCGGATTTTTTCAGGGCACTCAGCAATCTCGTTTACAACCGCATTGTCGTCTGCTGAAAGGGGATCTTCTGAGATCTGTGCTCCGTCGTCGCCTTCAGTTCGGGGAACCCTGAGCATGGGCGGGATGGGTCAACGTTTCTGCTTTTCTTTGGCGGCGATGGCTGGTTTAAAATGGCTTCAACTTCTTCCTTCCGATGTCTCTTCCTCTGCCGTTCCAAGCGAAGATGTCCGCTCTCGACTCTTTGGGATTACTTCCATCTGATTTTTGCGGGGGAAAATTTCAGGAAATTTCAGCGTTGGTGTCGCATCTTGCTTCAATTTCAGGTTAAAGTTGAGGTGAGTGGCACTGTTTAGCAGTTCGCCCATTAGGTTTCATTCAGAATGAGACCTAACGGGCGAACTGCTAAACAGTGCCATTCATAACAGTCAGCAACGAAGTGCGCCGAACAAATATTAAGAGATTTCGCAGGGTCGAAAGCATCATTTCTTCTCCACTTGTTTGCCCAGTCAGCTCGGAGTTTTTCATCTTTTGGGAAACGATGAAAAACTCTGTGTTCCCCTTCCCAATAAAATTCTTGTTTGTGTGTTGTCACAGAAAAAACCGCACAGTTGCTGGGCATGTTGGACACACAAACACAACGAAAAACCCAACAGGTGCAACACCCACGACCCACGACAAACAGCAAACAACTGAGCAGGTGCAAGCTCAGTGTTGCCAGATCATTTTTTCAAAACCCGAGCGATTTTCTTCTGAAAACTAGCGGAAAACCCGCGGAAAATTTCCAAAAAACCGCCGAAAAACCGCAGTTCTTTCTCGTAACAGATCGGAAAATGAGGCACAAATGTGAGCATCTTTTCTTGGACCCAGTTTAATCTCATCGGAAAAGGGGAAAACCAGAACAAATTGGAACACCGAAAAAGCTGAAATTCGCCTAATCGACAGTTGAAGGGATGAAAAATATGATAAAAAATTTTCTGCCACAAAACTATCGCGGAAAAACCGCGGAAATGACGGCGAACCAGCGAAAATCCCGCAACCCGCGGAAGCCAAAATTTTCCCGCGAGGAACCTCAAAAACCAGCGGAATCTTGCGGGAAAACCCGCGAAATCTTGCGGAAAAACCCGCGATTTGGCAACACTGTAGCTGAAAGCTCACTCAGACTCAAAACGATCTGCCTGCATGTCACACAGCTTTGCCTGCACAGCTGTTCAGTGAGTGGACGGTGGTGTGGTCGAACGGAACGAGAACAGAAGCAGAGAATGAGATCTGTGTTGTGGGACTGCTGACGTCACGCGAATTTTCTTCAAGAATGTTCGGCGCGCCTCGTTTTGCCTCTTCCCTTGTTATTGTTCCCTGGGTTGGTGCAGGCATTTTCGTGAGCTGATTTCCAGATATATGCATTTAAATCAATGTTTTGCGTCTGCATAGTGTTGTGTCGAATTTCAGTTGGACTCGATCTGTGTGTACAGGGCTTACATGATTCAGGGCGTGGATTGATTCAGTGGAAAAAGAGCAACAAAAATGACTTCCTTCTTCTTTCAGATCGGACAGACAGAAAATATTTTTGGAGACATGGTGCGGTCACACTATCACAGGTTTTCAAAAACTCTAAGGTGGAAAAGTGGTTAATTGTACCTGTGTTGATAGGTACAATGTGTACTTAAAGTGCAAGGGATACGAATGATAGTGGCTGATGATATACGTATCAAAACCAAAGGTCGCAAGACGTGGATAGGAGAGAAGCTGATGGTACGTATCAACATCACGTGGCAAGGAGTAGGAAAGAAGTGACTGATGGCATATCGATACCACAGGTCAAGGCGATAGATTGGAGAGTGACAGATGTTGCATGTTATCTTACCAGGTGAGGTTGAGGAACAAAAGTGCCAGATGGTAGGTATACATATCAATACCACATGGCATTCCGCCGGTGTTGCGACAAGTATTCAGTTCCGACAAATTCTCAGGGGGTATTGTGAATTTGTCAGCAAATATGCAATCCCCCCTGATTATTTGTCAAAAATGAGCGGTCAAATTCTCATTCCCTCCAACAAATTTACAATCCCCTGAAAAATATGGATGGTTTCTGATGTCAACGTATATACCCTGAGTTTTTGCTTCATATTTACAATCCCCACTGCGAATTTGTCGACACATTCTGAACCTGCTATAGAGCATTTGGTGCCAACAAATACGCAGGGGGGATTGCAAATTTGAGCAAAACTCAGGGTTCGTTGAGATGAGAAACCATCGATTTTTCGGGTGATTGTTAATTTGTTGGAGGGTTTGAGAATTTGAAGCTCATTTTTGACAAAAATAATCATGGGGAATTGGATATTGCTGATAAATTCATAATCCCCCCTGATGGTTTGTCGGGACTGTCGTCACGCCCGCTGGCCATTGTTAAGGGGAATTTCACATGGATGCCGATTGGGCAATTAA
>JASGXE010011306.1:0-15045 GCA_030068105.1 Sinentomon sp. SZTP_YWyxl
ATGACAACTCAACCACGTGGCAATGCCTCTCGTTCTCTTGCTTCATCATTCACATCTGTTCTTTCAGCTGACCCTTGATCTTGAAATTCAGATTATCTTCCCCGTGATCAGAATATATTTGCGATCGGAGCGAGATGGTCTAAGGAATAAAGCAGCATGCTTTTTGTGTGCTTTGCGTCTTCTCATTGTCTTCAAAAATACCACAGTGCCTGCCTGTATAAACATTAACTGTTGAATACCTGCACATGAAATGGTCAACAACGGTTGACCCATTTGACATGAAATGGTTTCCCTCCCTCTTTTGCCACCGATGAGATCGGGTGCGTATTTGCTGCTGCGGCAAGCTTTTCAAAATTCAAAATTGCGGTTGTGGGGAAAATGGGATTTTTGTTTTTAATAATTTATTTTCTCTTGTTTTGCACAAGTGTCGATCCTGGCTGTGGTGGTTTTTCTGCTCCCCACCACCTCTGCTTCCGTTCAAGAAAACTTCAAGAGGTCTAGCCACCGTGGTTTCTCATTTTTCTTCAAAAGAGCTCGGCCCAAGTTTGTCACCCTGCACAAATTTTATGGTGTGCCATATTCTCGTTGCCTTCAAGAGGTGTGCCTCGAAGACTCGTTCTTTGCCTCGCAGCGATCTTAATATGTGCTGGTGACATTGAGTTGAATCTTGGTCCATCCCCTTCTCCTGTCCAGTTGAGTTCCAAAAGGGGGGTTTCTTCAAAAACCAAAAAAAAAAACAAAGCTAACCCAACAACTGAATGGGTCCAGTGCGATAGGTGTTAAGATTGGGTGAACTTTGCTTCATCAGGCATCTCTGCCTCATTTGCAGATGCTGGGAAGCTTGCATTCATTTGCAAAGTTTCTAGGTTTTCCACCCACTGCAACGCTACACACACTAACTTACCATCATCGTTGGCAGGTTGGTGCAGGTAGGATTACCGTTTCATTGTTTTTCTCCTCTTGGTTAGACCTGCATCATGCATGTAGGTATTTACCACCTTGATTTGCAGTAAGTGGGGCTAGGGGTGCAACCACTGCACATTTTTCATGGATCCTTAATAAAAACATACCTAGCTGTTTTCCTCTTTTGGTTACCTAGCCTTTGGACCAGATTTTGGATTCTGCAGCAAAATGGATTCATTGCAGTTGGATAGTCTCCTACAGGAGCACCAGAGAAGTGTGGAATCATTGGAACTTGAAATTCAGCGATGGTCCAATGTAAAGTCCGAATATGATTCGTTGAGAAGTCGACTGCATGTGCTTGATCATGCCGTCAGCCATGACATCATGGCGCCTTTCAGCAAGAAGGCACTTGTTCCTGCAAAGATCGTCCACACGAATGAAGTTCTAGTGCTTCTGGGAGAAAACTGGTTTGTTGTCAGGTCTGCCAAGCAGGCATGTGAGATCAGCTCAAGACGGATGGCATTTTGCGACAAGATGCTTGATAAATACAGCAAAGAGAAAGAGTCCAGACTAAACTGGATGAAGGAAGCTCAGAAAGTAAAGGCAGAATTGCAGGACGATGAAATAAAGAACATAGAAGAGACTTATGATGAGGAAGCAGAGAAACAATGGAGAGAGGAACACAGGAAGCATGTACGAGAGCACAGTCAGAAGTTACAACGAATACGTAAAGCAGCAAAGTTAGGTGAAAATAAGGAGAACCAGATTGACACTTCGAGTGAGTCTGAGAGGGATTTATTTTTGAGACTGGATGAACTAGAGCTGGAGGAGGAATTGAAAGATGAATTGGCAAAGATGGACTTGGATGACGGGAGCATCGATGAACTGATCGACGAGGAAACTTCAAAGGGTCGGAAAAAAGGTCGGAACACATTGCCTGCTGTTGCTGAAGAACGTGATGAGCACCATGAGCAAGCATCATCAGCCATTTCAAGAGGCAAGAAAGAGAAGCAAGTTAATTTTGCTGAAGGCTCTGCTTCGTCATCTTCATCAACCGACTGTCCAAGCATCCAGTTCCAACATTCGAGAGTGCCATCCCGGTTGCCAGATTCATCTGGCTCTCCTAAACTCAGTGAGCAGACAAGCCCTTCGGACATTTCCATTCTCTTTCCAGAGTGCTTTGCCGTTAAAAGCATTCTGAAGTCATCCGGCCTCACTGGCAATAATAATTCTGAAGTGCCAGAAAAACGCAGAAGAGCTGACTGGCTGTGTCAGTCAGATTCTGTCGAAATCAAGAACAGTTGTTGTGATGATGGTCTTCCAAGGACTTCAACTGTCGACAATCACAACTCAGAAGAAAGCAGCAATCGTGACGGTACCACTGGGATGAAACCGCCAACAATGGAGATTGGCAACATTATTGAAAAGGATACTCCTGGTGATGATTTGCTAAACAGTTGCACTTCCTCTGTGTGCAATGACGATGCAAAGTCGTCAAGACGTATCAGCAAATTCAGGAGTGAGAGGCTTGCTTCAAAGAGATAGTGTTTAAGAAGTGTTGGCATGTTTCTGCCAATTCTTTCGCCCAAGTGATGGGATTTCAACATGCTTTTTTGGAATGTGATTGATGAAAAAAATTGTACTGTTTTCTCATTTTGGGTTGCCTGATGAATCATTCTGGAGTTGCTTGAGCTTGGAGAACTATTCAAACCATCACTGTATAGTGGCGGCGGAAAAAGATTACTCATACATGTGTTTTTCCCATCTAACTGTTGCCTCCGAAACGTTTTTTTCTTTCTTTTTATTCTTATGCAGTTGGTAGAAATTAAAGTGCCAAATTGCAACGGAGCTTTCTAGAGGTGTCAGATTTTGACATTAGTGATGAAAGAGGATCTTTTATTTCTACAGCATGGAGTTTTTGCTAAAATCTCAAGAATGGAAATTTTTCACATGTATGGGTAATCTTTTTCCACCGCCAGTATTCAATGTCAGCTCTAAAATTCTTACACCCACCTTTCCGATGCTTGAATCTGTAGCTACTACCACAGATCATTATCATTTGTATCATTAATTGCCAATTCCATTGAGGTTATCGAGCTCACAGTTTGACCTGGAATGTCGATTTATATCCAGATTGTAGGTAACTTATGGGAATTCGGCTTAGGTAGGGTACCTACCTAGGCACACTGTTCTGAATGGTACCCATGGCAAATCATAATCCACTGAGCAATGTGAGCCACCCTTTGGCCAAATAGAGCTTCATAATCTGCATTCTTCTCTTGCTGGTTTCCTGTCTTGGTTTTTAAGTTGCACTCTTGCAGTCCTTGCTCTGCTTGACCGAGTAAGGTTCATTTGCAAAATGCTTTTTGGAGGGGGTAAACCATGATTTTTGCAAAAAAGTGGGAAAATGTGTTTTCTTCTTTTTATGCTCATGTTACCTATAGCCCGGACTTTGCCATTTCTGAATATCTCTTCAGATTTTCTGTAAACTTAAATGGGTAGTATTCGAGATAGAGCAGATTATCCGAAACTCAGTCGCATTGGTTTTCTTGCATTTCCGATGCGAACATTAGAATTTTTCTCGCATTTCTCTTTTTTCAAAAAGGGAAAGCATTCAAAATGCATCTCCTCCCACAATTTTTCATGCAAAATGTTCAAATTTGGTGCACTGGACCAATTTTTCTTGAGGAAACCGAAAATAGAGCCTTTTTTAAGTTGCTCTATTTTTGGTTTTACGTGTATTAACTTGAGACAGCAGAAAAGCAGCTAAATATTAGGCGCTTTGGGGTACGGTCACACTTATTCTACAATAAATTAAAATCTAGATGCAAATTGGCAAAAGTGGCTCTATTATGTTGTAGACAAAGTAGGTAGGTACTTCCGCAGGGTGAAATATGGCTTCATTCTGCCAGACAGTTTAGGACGTGATGCATTTTTACCTGCGGTCTTTTTCGCACCCATGTTTGCCTGTAACTAAGGTGTTAGGCACACAAATTAACATGTTCAATCTTCATCATTTTTATGCTCTTTTCACCTGCAAGATTTCAAAAAAATCATTTGAGAAACAAAAAAGCTTGACGTGTAGGGTTTACCCCCCTCCACCAAGGGGGATTGTACCAGAAATATTGAAATATGGCATTAAAATTGATTTTCCTTTAAAATTGGTGTTTGCCAAGAACTTATTTCTTTCATCTGGAAGAAAATCTTGAAAAGCCAAATCATCGAAACGTTGGTAGGTACCTAATTGACGTTGCCACCGGACTCTGCATACCTACATACTTTGTTAGGCCTTTTGCAGAAGTTGGGAGCAGGTGGGTGTGTACCTAATCTTTCAACCTGCAGTTGGCTTACCACACTCGTTGGAAGACTATGTATTTGCCTTTGTGATTCAAAGTCGTTTGCAAAATAAATGTTACCTACCTACCTGGGACAACAACCAGGTAATTGCTTGCCCTTGCAAGTTTTTTTTTCTTTTTTTCTATGTACTTTATTTAAATTTAAGTTCATAAAAAAAACATTATTCAAATTGATTTTGACAAAAGTGTCCAAGAAACAAGTGCATTGTTGTTGTTCAATAGTATAATTAACATTGACACTCACCATTGATGCAGGGTGAAACCAGTGCTCAGTTCCAGGTTATATTTGTACAGACGGTGATCACGAAATGTAGACCAAGTAAAGCAGTAGTCATCGAGAAAGCAGTAGTCATCGAGATGCATTTTGGGATCAAAGATGCAGCAGAACCAGGTTTTTACCAAAACAAAAACAGAGGTAGTCCGATTCAAATTTGTTTGAACCATACCTAAGTTCACAGTGTATGGACCTAGGCAAAAAAAACGTGAACGACCAGGAAGAGTCCAGGTCAGCCCACATCGATAGCGAGAAAAGACAAGAAAATAGAGCAAATTAATTAGCATGGGAGTAATATTTTCGAACACATCTGATAGGCAGGTACCTGTCAAATTATTATTCTGAACTTATGGAATTGCCAAAAAATCTCACGATGGTATAGGGTACTTTAGTACTAAGTTTGGAAGTCTGAAATGACTTCCCTTCCTCCCCTAAGTGACACTCGCATTTCTATCTTGCATATCTGTATGTTCCAGGAACTTTGGGCACAGTATCATGAAAGAGAAAGATGCCTCCGACTTTCTCATTTGTCTGTAATCTGTTGCTGTCATCTTTTAATCTGTCGCTGAATCTTTTGCACTGATGTGGATGCCAAATGTTTTCTGTTCCTGTCTTTTCTGCTGTGCAAGAAGTTATTTTGCAATTTTTGCACGGTCAAAACATTTAAATTGTTGGATGTTGATTGTTCCACATTGATGTATGCACCACATGAGTCCATCCCATGTAGACTGCCGACAGCCAAAGCATGTATGAGTTGGTATGGTTGTGCCCAAACATTCCCAAAGGCAAGGGTCATAGGGGGGGGGGTAAGACATTTCACGGGAGGGGGGGTCTGGGGGGGCGGAGCCCCCAGAAGCTGAAGAAATTTTGAAATTTAGGCTTCATTTTCGGTGCTGAATTTGTGATCTTGAGGCCAAAATGAGGACGGAGATAGTCGCAGTCCCTTTCTTGTCCTTTTGAGTTCTGCTTGTTCAATTAGGAAATACCCTGACTTTTCCCATTTTGTGGAAATTCCCTCACTTTTCCAGAAAGAAAAAAAATTCTGACAATTCCAGGTTTTCCAGAATGGTGGGCACCCTTTGGCTCAAAAAACTGAGAATGAAAAAAAAATTCTGACAATTCCAGGTTTTCCAGAATGGTGGGCACCCTTTGGCTCAAAAAACTGAGAATGAATTTGTTGCAAAATTCATGAAATGAAGGCCTGGGCCCCCGGATGCTCGAAGGCCAGGGGGCCCTGGGCTTCGAGCATCTGGGGGGCTGGCCTTCCTTCGGCCAGGGGGACCCCCCAACACCTCCCCCCGTATGGGAATGCTCCTTAAATTGATCATGGAGGTGGTTTTTCTTGGAAGGTCCCCTCTCGCCTTTGGCCAAAGGGAACCTGGCAAGGGTCCCGGGCTCCGACCAGGGGTGGGCCCTGGCCTTTGGCCAGGGGGGTAACCCCCCACCCCCCTATGGGAATGTCTGGTTGTGCCGAGTTTTGATAATTGGATTTTCCATGTTTTTTTTAATGCTTCGCTACAAAAAGGTGGTCCAATACCACTATTTTGCAATCAAGAAAATGTTGACCAAATCAGCAACGAATGAACCAATCGATTCATATCCACAAGAAGGCCACAGTAATTCTAGGCATGGATGCCACTTGGATAAACAATAGATAGGTAGCATTATCTATCCTTTAGAACCAACGAGGACACCTGCTGTTTTTTTTGCTTGTTGCATTCTAAAGGGTTCTTACTCTCCTTTCGAATTTATTATGGAACAAAACGATGGCATACCTGCCTATAGGTAGGTGCCTTCAGGTTTTTACCTGCCAAGTGCCAAGGTGTTTTCTGTGCAAAAATCCCATCAGGTCACCTTTCATGAAAATAACATTTAGTTTTCTTTCAGTTTAACAACATTGATTTGTAGCTTGGAAGTCAAAATTTCCCTTCTGTTTTGTGTGGGTGCCATCAAACTTACTGTTGACCATATTCATGGTTGTTGTAGACCTTTGTTTGATTGGATTGTTGGCTCTAGGCATGTGCTCAGCTAAATTGGTACCAACACCAAACTCCATCTTTTGCAGGGTGCAACAACTGAAAGAAGTGAAATGAGTGCTGGGTTTGCCATTTTATGGGGTGAGTAGGTGCGGGATGAACAGATGTGAGTGATCTGTACCTGATTTGGTTAGCAGATAGGTTTGCTGCTTGGCGACCATGGGTTGTCCTTTTTACAAATTGTCTGTTAAATGTCTGAAAATTTACCACTTTACTTTCGGAAGCTGTTTACCAACTCTTATGAATGAACTCTCCAGACTTTTCCCATGGAGTGATTCAGTGTTCAAGACAATGAAACGATTGAAGCACGTGCACCACGAACGGGTTCAATTAACCGGTCAAGCCCGAAATTGCGAATTCTGGCTTTAAAATGTTTTTCCGCGCGTTTCGGAAACATGGAATATCGCCCCTGACGGAATTAATAATATCTGCAAGGATTTTCGAAAAACGGAAAAATCGGAAATGCATGCATTTCCCGCCCACTCAAGCCAGATTTCTGCTCTGTGTCATTAAAATCGCCTATAATTTAATGTTTTCAACAAAAAAAACACCTCCGCACAAAAAAACGGCCAAGATACCCACAAAATGCTTCAAACCGCATCAAAATTGAGCAAAAACTGGAAAAAACAGGAAATTTCAATGCGACGCCATTTCTGAACGAATGCAACAATTCACGTGAAACAAGCGTCGGCTGATTCGCGCGTCTTTCAACTGCCCGAAAAATCAAATTTCGGCGGGCGGCAGATGTCACGCGATCGCGTAAAAAGGCGCCTAAAACAGGAACTTGAGAGAAAAAAAGCGGGAAATTTGAAAAGTGCGCTGATTGAAAACGGTTGGACCGATTTTGGCGGAATAAACGTCTGCTAAATCGCTGATTTTTCCTCTTTCCGGCTGTGAATATTTTTGAGTGGTGCTGATATTACGTAATTAAATTCAAATCCCTTGAAAATGGAATACCCATGCCGACGTTTATTTACGTCGTCCGTACAATCACATCATGCCGGTCTTGACGTTTATCTACGTCGCTCGTACGCAGTTTGTTTTTTTTTGCGGACGTAAATGCACGGCGCTCGGGCTTGATCGGTTAAATTTACCATGTCGAGTTTGATACGCCTTGTCCGTTCGTAGAGTAACTATACGAGCGGACAAGGCGTATCAAATTCGACATGGTACATTTAATGACAATGAAACGTTGTGTTCAAACTGTATGCAGCCCTTTCGTTTCATGCAAGGGATCCTACTCGTACTTGGAAGAGGTTGGTGATAATCCAACCTGCTGTTGGTTCGCCACATCCACCATTTTACTTGTGATTCATTCTGTAGGACAACACATGAATAATAATTGTGTTAATCTGGTCTTCCCTTGTTTGCTGTCTCAATTTTTCGTTTAGCCTGTTGCTGAATATTTTGAACGAATGTCAATGGTTTAATTTCTACTTTGTATTGATAATAAAAGGGATGTGAAACAGAATTTTTTAGCACTGAAAGGTGGGGTTAGGGTTTTGACTGCTCTGAGCCATTTGGTGTTGCAATGCCTACTGTGACAAGAACATCGGACTTTGAATGCTCAAAGGTTGACACCATTGACGTTGACGTTGTGCCGAAGTCACATGGTGTAATAGTTTCTTGCCGTCCTATTTTCTCCGATGATTCAAAGTAAGTTTTATTGGACCACTTCACTTTGTAATGATCGACTTAGGTTTTCTTGAATGTTTGTTGACGTGGTGCAAACCATAACTGGCCATTGTGACAATGGACCTTTCAAACTCAGTTGGCTGACAAACGAGCCTGCATCCTGATTAGCCATTCATTGCAAATTCCCCAATTCACCACTCCTTGATCAACAAGTTCAGTGTAAAATAAAAGATGCCAGAGTTGTTCACTTTTCAAAAAAAAGAGATCATTCATGTTTTTGAGAAAAAGGGAAGGAAATTTTTAATTGATGGAATGAATTTGTTGCAAAAATGACTAAATGTTGGCAGCAAATGCAAATAAGTGTTTTTTATTGCTGATTTTGATGTTTTCTGGGGCATTATGTATGAACTTTGGGTGATTCATGCATTCTGAATACATGAAAGGACAAAACCAGCCAGAGCTGAGGCCCCAGGTGTGAAGGAATAAGAAGTAACGGCATCATTTGTTGGACATGTTGTGCTGTCTTTGGCAAAGGAAAACCATTACCTACATAATTTTTTGAAGGCATGAACAAAGGGTAATCGACGAATATGCGGCCCACCGGATTTGGTGGGAACAGAAACGTCCCAACAGAATCTAACATGACCAATTCTAACCTAACCTAACCCTTTGAGGGTTGGTTTGGTTGGGTTAGACTAGCTTAGGATAGATTATATTCAGCCGTTCATGGAACCAATGAATGCGGTGGGCCGCATATTCGTCGATTACCGAACGAAGTGTAGGCATGGTGACAAGCCTAGATAATGATACCACAGATTATCAAAACCTGTCGGCGGTCCCCCAGCTGGGGCCTTCTTCAGGGGGCCCTAAATTCAGGTGTTCAATAACCCACTGGCCTGCAACTATTGTTTTTAAGCACCTCTGTTTTCTTTATCTATTCCCAGATTTCTTTACACACCTGCAGAGAGAGCGATACTTTGTTTCAACTGCACATCTGGAAAGTTGGAGAAGAAATATTCTGGCCACACTTCTCACATTGTTGGAATCGCATTTTCCAAAATTGGAACTCTTATTTCATGTTCTGAGAATGGAGAAATATACGGATGGTCCGTTGACACTGGTGTGATTGAGAAGCGTTTGGTGAGTGTTTTATTGTGTCTGAAGATACATATCTACTGATGTGTGTGAAGGAGACTGATGATCTGCATACACTATCTTTGGACCCCCTCTTTGCTTGTGTCTCCTTTCATCTGAATATCTCAATATTACGAACCTTGTGAACAGTTTCTTGACCTTTTTAAAATTACCTTCCCAATATTATGCCTATCTTGACATTTTATGTCACCTTAAACTGAATGGCTCTGAAACATCACAAAGGACTCGACTGTCCTGGACTGCTGTGTTTGGTCAGGTCGTTGTATGCCGCAGTTCATTCTGTGGAGCATTGGTTTAGGAGCCATTTGGATTAAGGAATGGGGTCCCTTCTGTTGTTTAGCTCCAAAGTTTATTGTTCAGGTCTTGTGCAGGTTTTTTATGCATACCTTCCAATGCTTTCCAATGATTCAATGCTTCCAATGATTCAATTAGCCTTCCGAACCAAATTCACATGGATGATTTCCAATCAGATGAGCTTTGTCCTCGTTTGTCCCCATCTCATCTTTTTGGCACTTGTACAAGTTCCAAAGGTCCTTACAATTTGAGCCGATTGAGCTTCTCCCAAGTTGGTGCAGTTCGGAAAGCTTCCTTCTCAGAGATGATGATTTCACAAAGGTAAAAGTGAAACAATTCAGTTCCAACTAATTCTCCAGGAAAAAGAATTAAACCTGCCATTCAGCTCGAGGGCCCAATCGCACTTTTAAACCTGTTGTTCACTGTAGAAGATTGATAGTCAGAAGCTCAAGAGCAAAATGTGCTGAGAGAAGGAGGTCCCCTGCCCCACTGGGTACGTGGCCAAGGTTTAGTGGCCGGACTTTGTTGCTTGAGCGGTAATGCTTGCGGAGAGGACTTCTGACTACAGACACTCACTTGCAGAAGTCATGTCACATCGGATTTTTCCATGTGGCAATAAATTGCTTATGCAGCATCTAAAGAGGGCTACCAATGGGATTTTTTAAAAAATGAATCAAACTGGGTTGAAATGCACCAAAGCATCAGAGCAAAGTTGCACCATGCGAAAATGTTTTGAAATGATTGAGTTGCGTTGTTTCGCAAAGTTCTTCGAATTTTGGCACAAAGAGACGACCGGATTAAAAGCCATTGACAGCAGATCAAAAAACACAAAGGAGAGTGAAGCGGGGGCACCTGAGAAAATAGAAAATTTTATCTGTTTGAATTGCACGTTTACAAAACACACGCTTGATCTTAAAATTTCAGAACATAGCTGATTCTTTTCACAAGATACGGGATTTTTATGCTCCGAGAAGTTCAGACTGCTTCTTTATCGTTGGGTTCCAGAATGCCGATTCTCCTTTGGCCTTGTATTCTGTCAGCAGAGTGGTTGTTAATGGTTCAGATAAAGCTCACATATCTCAAAGTTGCTCCGCATTGTGTGATGTCACATGTAATGTCAGCTTTTCTGAGAGTAATCAACTGGTGGCTGTTGCTCAGGCTGATGGAATTTCTATTGGATGCTTGACAACACGACGCTGGAACAGGTGAGTTCTGCTAATCCAGTCTGCAATGCAGCTTATTCGATTTTTTGCATTGAAAAGAACATCCTAGTTTGGATGGCCTAGCAAAACCTGCAATTGCACCAAATCCAGTAGCATTCTGAAAACTGTTCTTCTTGGATAGCTCTGGACGTTGATGGACTCTGTCTCTCAAATCCCCCACCAGGAGCTCAGTCCTCTGGAACCCTGCCAGGGGTGCCACCCCAAACTCCGCTTTTGTGCACTCCAAACTCCACTTATGTGGCCTCGACGGCAATTTGAGTGTTAATTGGCACCACTCTCTGTCACTTGAATAGCCCTTGGAAAGACCTTGAAGACGGTTTTAAAAAAAATCGCTGTTAATCATGCTGAAAGATATCGTGTGGGAACAGGTTAGAGCCATGAGATGAGTGATTGTGAGGTGGAGGTGCCACGACCACTGCACCATGCTCTCACTCCATTTTGGAGATGCATTTGCTTTCATTTTAGGAGATGTACAGTACCTACATTGTAAAAAAACTGTTACATATACAGGGGGAATGGGAGATGATGATTTCCATTTGCAAAATATTGGGCCGATTTGTTAAACAAAGCCCATCTTTTAGGCCGCGGATTCTTTCTTTTTTAAATGCAATTTTGTATGCAAAAGAAAAAGAATCCGCAGCCTAAAAGATGGGCTTCGTTTAAAAAATCGGCCCATTGTTACACATATGGAGATGTAATGGAAGAAGGTGATTTCTTTTGCAAAATACTTGTATGTAACACATATTGGCTTAGATGGGACAACTAGCGAACAAGTATTTTGCAAAAGGAAATCACCTTCTTCCATTACGTCTCCATATGTGTAACAAGTATTTTCCAAATGGAAATTATCATCTCCCATTCCCCCTGTATATGTAACAGGTTTTTTTTGCAACATACTGTACCTATTTGCTTTACAGCACAAATGCCATTCACACATTAGCATCAGGATCAGGCACAGCTGATGTGAAAGAACCTCAATTATTTTAGCAGATTTCATTACTTGGATCAGGTGACTGTTACCTATCTGATATCGGTCTTAAATTGCTATAAATTTTTTTTTTCCATGCAGGTTCAGTTATGCAAAGAACAAATTGACCTGCATTGCCTTCAGCCCAGATGGTGATTATTTTGCAACTGGTGATAAAACAGGCAAGATCATTTTGTGGAGGGATTTTTTATTTCCAAATAAACCAATCCGAGCAAAGTATCACTGGCATAGTGGTCCTGTCAACGATATTACGTTCACTGCAGAAGGTAGGAATTGTGCTGCGTGCATTTTTATTAAATTGTGCTAATCTATGCATTTGCATTCAATGCATTCTATGCATTGTGCTATTCTATTGCACTGTGTTCATTTTTATTAAATTGTGCTGTGTTAAATTTTTATTAAATTGCTAAATGTATGTGGGTAGGTCTTGTGTTATTCTTTGAGTCATTCGTACCGATACTGGTGCAACGTCAATAGTTTACCACTCATATTCCTCTCTTTGTCATTTTTGAGGTCACAAGTTCAAGTTTGTATATTCAGTGTGATACCCATTCAAGAGCTTTCTGAGTGTCCTGTGCTGATGCAACCAAAGCTCAAATAGAGCACCAGCCCTTTCTGATCAAAAATGGAGGTGTGGATTGGGGGTTGATATTACATTGATCATGTTCATCTTGTTGCAATCAAAGAGGAGACTGCTGTTGCAACAATAACATATCCTCGAAAACAAAACAGCGACAACACCTAAGACTGATGAATTAGGTACTAGATTTTGTTGATAAGTTATCGCCAAAATTTTGTTGATAAGTTATGTCAAATGAAGGTGCCTATTTCCAAGTCTTGGCCACTCTCAAAGTTCATATTGTTGGACTGATGTTTTGTTTGGACTGGAGTTATTTTCTGTTTTGAACAGCATTTTGTTCGGTGATTTTTTCAAAATACCTTTCTCAATCAAGAAAGTAGGCCCACTTACACAGGTCATTCATTTTTTGTGTTTCGATGACCGTTTGATTGCAAATAAAGACCCAAATAAAGCAGCAAACTGTGGTTTCTACATGCAGTGAAGTCTTTAAAAACAGGTTTGATCTGCTGACTGCAGGAATCGCATTGGCACGTTGCAAGCAAATGACATCCATAATGAGAATCATTATGTTGTGTCAAGCATTCAATTTCAATAAAAAGAATTGCGTACTGAACATGGATGAGATGGGCCCAAGTCCTTTCATGATGAGAAGGGCCTATCTCAACAACAGACCCATCCAAAGTAGAAAATGCCAACCATTTCACACAAAATTGTCACTAGAAAAATCAGGCAACAATTTCAAAATTCCTGCCGACATAGCAGTTCCGAATAATTTCGTGGATGCTTGCAGTTTACCATTCGTTATTTCTAATAAACCGGCCAGGTTCATGTACCCGAACCCTCTTCGTCAACCATTTGCCCGACATCTGTGTTGGTATTTCTTGTCAGGCCATATCACTTATCAGGTTTGCTTGGTGTCCACATAACGGCAACAAAGTTCCACGAAATTGACTGGCCAACTTAGCCAGCCAATCGGATGTGTTTTCGAAGTCGCAACTAGTCAATTGCGACTTCATAAAATCCGAATGCTCTCAGCCACTTGGCCATGATGCTTTGAAATTATCACAATGCCCTTTTCCCATGTATCAAATTTTCAAAGAGCACTGCCACTGGAGTTTCGTTTCGGGCACTTATTAAATAATAAACACTAACTCTGTTTTCTTTTTGCAGGTAGTTATTTCTACAGTGGTGGCAATGAATCTGTCCTTGTCAAATGGCAAGTAAACGACCTCAATAAGGAATTTGTTCCACGAATGGGGATGCCCATATGTCATGTTGCCATATCACGAGAGAATGACCTCATTGCAGTCTCACATGTCGACAACAGTTAGTGAAGTCCTTTCATGATCCCTTCCAGTCCTGTGGTCCTGGACATTAAATGATTGATTTTTGTGCCCCGAAAAACTGCACCTTGCCAACAACCAACTCATTTTCATTTGAGAATGTTGTAATTGTTTGTGTGTGTGTTTTATTTTTTTGGTCCAGAAATGCATTTGAGTCATTAAAAATGGCCCAAAGCGTAAAGGAGTGCAAACATAATCTGCGGAGAGAAGGGTCCGGTGGAAAACGACTTCGGTGTAAAGTTTGGTGCGAAAAGCTCGATTTTCAATAATGTGGTCGCATTTAATGATGGGGATTGCAAATGAAAGTCAAGAAAACCTTGTAACATTTGGGCGAAATTCACACCGAAGTAGTTTTCCACTGGACCCTTTTCTCCGTGTAAACAGGGAGTCCCAAAAATATTTCGTCAAAATTTGTGGAGATGTTCCTGATGGTAAAACAAATCGAAATTAATTCGTAAAAAATTTGCTCCGGGCCCCCATTTCCATGACATTGTCCCCCAAAATTTTCACTAAAGTCCCCCAAAAAGTGCCCGTTCATGGGGGAGGTAAGATGTCATCGTAGAACCGTCAAATTTACGGGATTGGTTCCACTGAGCAAGTGAACAATATATTCAGTTACAAAATGACCTTCGAGCCTCACTTTCATGCAGGGCCCTCCCCCAAAAATCCAAAAAAGCCAATATGTGGTTATCTTGGGTAAACTGAGATTCAACGATGTGGATCGCCGCACAAAAGCCGTTTTTTGAACACAGTTCGCTAAAAGTACGCTGTACAAAAATTTTCAGTGAAAAAAATGTGCTCCGACACCCCATTTCCACGCAATAGCCATCAAAAAACCGGTGAAAAATAACTCGTTTATGGTAACCACGGCAACCCAGTGGGTTAACATGGCAACCATCGCAGCCCCCTCAAAAATTGACACTTTTCACTGGTTTTTGAGCGGCTATTGCGTGGAAATGGGGTGTCGGAACACATTATTTCACTGAACATTTTTGTTCAGCGTACTTTTAGAAATCTGTCCTCAATAATAGCTTTTCTGCAGCGATCCACTATGTTCGTGTCTCGGTTCACCCAACACAACCACAAATTTGGCTTTTTTGGATTTTGGGAGGCACAGCGATGAAACTGGAGGCACGGAGGTTATTTTGTCACTGAATATTTTGTGTTTCACTTGTTCAGAAGAACCAGTCCTGAAAATTGGATGGTTCTACAATGAATTCTTACGTCCCCCGTAAATACCCTATTTTGGGGCCCTTTG
>JASGXE010011307.1:0-13217 GCA_030068105.1 Sinentomon sp. SZTP_YWyxl
AACAGCTGCATATTGACCATGAGTGTCTAATTCACTATGCCTGAATCTTTTCTGAGGCAAGTCAGGTCAACAATGAAAAATAAATGAGCCTTTTTGCTGGAAGCTTTCGAACTTGGTACCTTTATTCCTCTGCTTTTCTTCATACCACAAATGCCAGAAAATAGGAATAGGTACCTACCTACAGTGTGCCAAGATTCTGTGGTTTCCGTGAAAAGATGTAAAAAATGGCCCAGCGTGCCTCCAGAGTTTATAAAATAACCAATGATCAACTTTCACAAGTGCTTTCCAAAGCTCACATTTTTCTGGCCATGCTGAAGTTACACCGTTCATTGGAAGGCCAACTTTCGGCATGCGACCATGCAGTCCTCAGCAATGCAGGGGCCTTATTCAATTAGACGTCATAACTTTACGTGGCTCTTAGTTTGGCTAAAGAGTTTCATTGGCTATTCAATTGGGACTCGTAAATCAGTCTCTTAGCTAAGAGGCTCCTAAGGGCTTATGAGCATCATACGCAAATAACATTGTGGGAATTGGCAAATCTGAAAATTGCTTATGAGTGCTTTGAAGCACTCATAAGCTGTTCGCAAGGAAGGATTTTGTCTTTTTCTGGCCAATATTTGTTGGTAGGTGAGCTGTCATTTGTGTTTTTTTTGCGCATAACGTTGTAAAATGGCTTTGTTGCTGCATAATTTGGAAATGGATAAGTCGACCAAGTTTTCAGAAAGATTACTGGCTATTGACGATCTGACTGATGCAGAATCAAGGCCCGCAACCATTTTCCTCGGTATTTCTTCCAAATTGTTTCTGAAATAATGGGACAAACTGCTGAGGCAAAAGCAAGGACTGGAAATGCCATTTCGGCCAATGGCTTCTGCCTTGCCATCTTCGTGTGCCTTGCATTTTTCGCATTGCCGATGCTTGCATCTGTCATTGAAAGGCATGCCGGAAGTTCCCAGCCGAGCGTGCCCCGTATTGTCAAAGATACTTCGAGGTTGACAAAGATACTTCGGTGACAATGGCGATCCGATGAGGAGGGCTCAAGGGCGTTGCCTCCCAAAATTCATGACATTTGATAGGAAATAGCACGGCAGAACCCTGTTTTTTCAGTGAAATTTAAATCAAACTCTGGTTTTTTTAGATTTTCACCAGAATGGACGCTGCAGAATAGACGTAATCATGCAAACGGTTACATGCGTTCATTTGTTTTATATCTACCTAACTAAAAGTTAGGGAAGTAAAAATAAGGTACTTCATCTTGCAAAAAGTCAGCTGTTAAATAGGAAGGCTTTTTCACTTTATGGCGAAGATTTTTATGTCATCTGTAGAGTGGGGACCGACCAGCTCCCACCTTAATTTGATGCAGCTCAGGCTCGTGAATCATCATCAGTTGCATATCACTTTTCCAGTTCAAGCTGCAGGTATCTTGTACATTTGCCTTTGTGTGTATGGTCGCGACGAGAAAAGATAACCCGTTGCCACTTTTAAATGGCGAGTGCAGCTGACCCATGCAAGTTGGCAAGTTATACACTTGCTTGTTCATCGCTTTTCCCTTCCTCAGTTTTGAAGCGGCAAAAGAGAAAAAGTCTCCTCACAGGCCTGTGGAAACAAGGCATCACTGCAACAGGTTGGTTGCAGTGATGTCTTGATGGAAATGTGAACCAACGACATGCATCTTCTTGTCGGAATGAATCTTCCACAGTCGATGCCGTCTGTGTGCCACAGAGCAAAGAGCAACTCGTCTGGAACGTGACATTGAAGGACAGCTGCACTCTCAAGATTTGGTTGTCTTGCTGCGTTTGTTTTATGATCCTTTTTAATGCGGAAATGGCTATCACATTTCCTGCAAGAGGCGTAAGCCACGACCAGGCCCAGATGCCTTCAAAATGCAGGTCATTGGTTTTCAATTTTGCAACAATTTTATCAGAACCAGAATGCTGGAAGATTGCATGCAGAGCCGCTTGCGGTCATTGAGTGAGGGCACATTTGAAACCGGCGAAGTTTGAATGGAAATCCACGTAATTGAAAAGTCAAGGAACTGTCCCACTTTCATTTTCAGCACTCTGCACTGCCGAAAAACTGCAAGAGCATTCTCACATTTGGGATTCGAAAGAATCGCCTTGTCGCAGGCACATTGGTGAGCGCATTGGCCCTTGCCAATGCGCCTGCGTGCATAGAAAGTTGCGTGTCTCGGCTTCATTGCTGTGCTTCATCAAAATACCTACACACATAAATAAATAAATGAACCCACAGCCTCATTTTTCTGTGCAACTTCAGCAAAATTTGGTCGTGTATCTCTGCAGAATTGTTTTTTGTAAGTGAAAACTGTTTCTCATTGACGAACCATACTTTCCTACACATCTAACCCCCGATTATCAAAGGGTACTTTTCATGTTGGCCAGCATCTTTTTATGAATCGTGCCACAATTGGCTCAGCTCCCACCCCCTAAATAAAGTAGCCTTTCGTGGCAAGAAATCATGTCAGGATGCCGGAGACGTTGAGGCAATGTGTAAGCTTCAAATAGCGGATTTATTCACAGCATAACTTTCCTGGAGCCATAAGCCTCATTGCATTTGCACCAAACATGAAGACCCTACACTGCCGTGACAAATAGAAATGCTAGCATCAAGCACACTTATCTTTGCGAGGTTAAATAGAAATTATAACAAAAGTGATCACAAAAAGCCAACATATGGCGCTAAGAGCATCTTAAGAAGATGAGGCTCTTAAGAGGGGTAATTGAATACGACACCGGCTATCTTACGAGGCCTCCTACGAGCAACGGCTATGAGCTTCATAACAGATAAGAGCCTCTTAGCTTACGAGCTGCAATTGAATAAGGCCCCAGATCTCTTAATGCCACCAAAAACCATTCCAGAGAACATCCTTGTGGAGAGAGTACCTGATCTATGAGTTTGCCTCAGCATCAGCAAGTTTGCTAAAAAGGTGCCTACCTAATTTGTTGCCAGACAGTGCAGTTTTACCAGTTTATTGACCCCCATTACATATTATTCATGCCCCCAATATTCATGCCAGACATTTTAGTCATCCTATAGGTTGGTACCTACTTATTTTTTTCTGTTTTCAAGTGGGATAGGCACTAAAAGGGACTTCCACTAAAAAACTGGAGAGCAAGAGCAGAGGCTTACGCTGACAATAAAAGACATGCAGGTAGTCCGTATTACATTTGAACCGATGTACGACCAAGTTAGGCTACAATCCAAGGATAAAAGCACGCTTGAAAAAAGATTGGCAATGAAAATAATAATTGGAATCTAACTCCAAACTTTTGGTGCTCTCGGGGCTGCTGCTTATCTCAATAATACTTGCCATAATGCACCTGCTTTAGTGACAGATGGCTTCCATGTCAATATGACCAATGCACTGGTTGATCAAAGACATTAACAGACCCAAGACACATATACCGTCATAAAAAACGTCCAACACCATTTTCACTATTTTCTACCAGCCTGGAAAAGAGAAAAGTAGGTAAAGGTTGACTGCCAATAGTTCTTCAGGAAATTTTGATCGTTTCCTGGCCATTGCAATCAGAGGGTTGTGTGTATGAGCAGTCCATCTGCTTTGATTCAATACCTGTGCCTATGGAATGGTCCTACTGATCCAGAACCAGCAGATGTCCAGCCACCATGCCTCTTCAGATGTCTCTCCCATCTGTGATCTCTTTTTCAAAGAGAAATCTCACAGAAATGAGAGACTCCTCATAGACAACCAGCAACCAGCAGCTCGTCTTTGTAATTTGTTTGAAATTTGTCTGCCCCGTTTTCAGGGATGGGTAAGTATAACACTTAAGTATTATACGTGAGTTTTCTACGTATAATACGTCGTATTATACGTACGTATGTATAAAAGTGTTTTATACTTACGAATGATACGTGTGACACATGACTCGGGGGTGGACTTCAACAAGGAATTCAATTCTGAAGTTATTTCACAACTCAGAGAAGTGTAAGAGGAATAAAACCTGAATAAGTTGTCGGAAATGATGGATGATCGCAGGAAGGGATAATAATAACAGCTCAAATTGCATTTTTATATTTTTGGCTAAAATAATGGCCTGGATCAGCAGGCGATACGCAGGCGATCAGCAGGCGATACGACCACGTCCGGAGGTTAAAAAACAAAGTCACAAAAATAAAACTAACTTTTTTTAGCCTGTCGCAGAAACAGTCAGGTCGCAGGTGATCGTGCAGAAATCTGGACGTCCAGGCTGTCAGACCAGAAAGAGAATTGCCACAGGAAAATTGAGTCGGCCTGATGAAGTTGGGTAAGGCAGCTCCGGATTGAATCCGGCAGTTAGGATTTCTGGGCCCACTCTCGTTACGGCACAAGCATCCCTTGCAAATGAGGTTTGCAAGGTTGAGACAAAGCATGAGGATGGTTTTTTGGAGCTTTCTCTCGCCACCATTCTAACCATCTTGCATCCATTTCCAACTTCAAAAGGTCGTCACCAGTATTGTTAGTTTTTTGCATTCGTCTATTTGTCATTTTTTTTTTTTTGTTTTCTGTGTACATCTATCTTTTACCAGGCACATGAGCTACATGCATCTAGACCTGTTGGCAGCATCAACTTTCACATGGTTGGTGCACATACAATTTTGAAGTATTTTACAATGGTGTGTGGTAAAAACAATCTTGCGTGGCCAACTTGAAAGCAATTGCGGGGCTTCACTGATTTAACTGTTTTAATTTTTTTTCCTTTCATTGATGATGATGCTTGTCATTATTTTAATGTGATAGATAGAATGTTACGGTTAAAGAGCCCTTTTTCTGCAAAAAATGAGGTATCACTTGACTTTTAGGTTTTTACGTTTTTACGTTACGGGTATTAATTATTGGATTTAATACGGTTTACCCTTCCTGCCCGGTTTTTCGGAAATTTTTCCCGAAAATTTGGGTTTTTATTTTTTTTTGCAAAATGTAAAAGTAATGTATGATTTTGTTGGGGAAAAACCCCAAAAAAAACAAAGGGTGAATTAATTCAAAAAACAATCAAATTGCCCCACATTTGGAAATGAATCCCTTGCCACCAAATAAGTATTAAGGCCCGAAAGCAGCTGAATTCCCCTTTCCATTTCCCAAAAGAAAACCGGATCGTTTTCTTTCCAAATTCCTTCCGCCCATTTTGGAAAATTTCTCATTTTTTGTAATTTCTTCCTTTTTCCCTTTAAAAGAAGAGAGGTTTAGGGGGGGGGGGTTTTTGGGGAAAAAATTTAAACCACCCTTTTCCATTTTTTTGTTTTTTCCAAAAGGTTTTCCAAAGGACTGAACAAATTTTAAACAAAAACTTGACAAGCTAAGCCCAATTTTTTCCTTCTTTAAAAGAAATTTAAATAAATGGGGTTTAAATTTTCCCCTCTTAAAAGGAAACCAGTTTTTGAAAGTAAACTGGAAGTTTTGGTAAAACGAATTGCAGCCTTTTTATTTTTTCCCGTTAATTGGCACTTATTGTTTTTTTTAGGTGTTACAAAAGGGGAAACCCCCAACAAAATAATGAAACCCAATAAAAAATTGCCCAATGGTTTTAATTTATTTGTTTTTCCCGCCATTTCCAAAAGCCGCTGGAATTCTTTCCCTTCCATTCAAAATAGATTTAATAAATTTTTCTCCCTTTCGTGGAAAAGGCATCCGGGTGGCCCTGAAAAGGAAGGCCCCAACCCAACTTTATTATTGAAGGTTAAAGGATATCTTATCCTAAAAGTCCGGGCTGGTTGGTTCCGGCAACCTGTGGCTGCCCAAAATTACGGCCGGTTGGATTTTTTCCTTTCCCTTTTTGATTAGGGGACTTTTTTCCCTGTTGAACCCAATTTCCTTAGTTGGGGGCCCTGGACCCTTTTCTGGGTTAAGGCATTTGTGTTGACCCTTCCCCTTTTGACAAAAAAATGTAAAATTTTTCATTCTTTTGGATGGAAAATTGTTTGGGGCTTTTCCTTGGACCTTTTTCCAATTTGGGCCTTTGTTCCATTTTGAAAGCATTGGGTTGGGGGTTTCCTTTCCAACGCTTTTTCCTTTGGGGATTTTTGGTTGGCCACCGTGTTGGGAATTTTCTTTGTTGACCTTTCCGGCCATTGGAAAAAATGAATTTGTTTGGATTTTCCGGATGGGGTATTGGTGTTAACGCTTTTCCCAACCCCCTGGTGGGGGGTGGGGAAGGAAACATGTTGTTTCCTTAAGTATGAAGTTCCTGGCCTTACACAGACCAGGAAAAGATAAGATTGGATGTTTGGCCCCTAGTTTGAAGAAAGGGGTGATTGGATTGATGATTCTAGTGGAATACATCAAATTGAAGTAGTAGTGAAGATATTTCCCTTGTTTGGTGAAGAAGTTAAGCCTAGCCAAGGAAAAGAGTCAGAGAGAGATTGTGCTTCACCGAGGTGAGAGTTCCAACAAGAACTTTGAGGTGAAGGAGACTACTGTGAGTCTGGAGGGTTGTATCCCAGATCTGATCTCTAAAAGTGATCAAGAACAGTCTATCAAAGATCAGTGGAAAGAGTTGTTGTTAAGCTCTTGTTCCGGTTGGGAACAGACTTTGAGACTGTTGGAGGATGGGCGGTGGCCTGTAGTCATCGCACTTCTTGGTGTGCCTACCCCATGTGGTGGATGGATAGTTATTGCTGACAAAGTAAATGTAAAAGCATTGTTATATGCCTGAATTTGAAATGTTTGATGTAGGTAACATATTTTTTGTAAATCTTGTTCTTTCTTCCTATTGTTTGTTAAATAAAAACAGGTGTAGGAGTGTTGCTAATCTGATAGGATTCTAGGATAAAGATAAGATCTCGAAATTCGAAGTCAAGAGGTTAGTCACAGCGGGACGTTGCAAAACAATGATGGACAAGATGCAAACAAAATCGAAATTGCACATTTTTGGATAAAAAAAATGGTGTCCTGATATGGGAGGCCCAAAATGAAAATGTGCCTTTTCCCTGTTGCTGATACTCATGTCAGTTAGGTACCTACATTCCGTGGCTTGTCTTAATACTGACACAGTGCCAGAATTTATATTTCTGTACTCGTATATTTCCTAATTCTGACAGCACCTGTAAACCGTCTTTACAACTTAGTTTTAAAGAGTGCTAAGTTGTATGGGTGCTGATTCATCAAATTGTCATGGACTGGGTCCATGTGTTGGTCTGGTGAAACAACTGCGGTAGGTATCTATCTGCCTAGTGCCTGTGGTGCACTCTCGTGGCAAGTTGCTTCCATGGAATCTGGTTGTCTGCTATTGTTTGAACACAAACACATTTCTTAACACACACCAGTAAAAAAAGTGCTTCCATAGTGGCATGCTGGTTTGAGGGAAAGTAGGAACAACACCCTTCAGTGGATTGTGTCCAAAAAGGATATTTAAGTTGCTTTTGCCATGAAAAGAATGGGAAAACATGACAAAATCAGAGTTTTGGATTTTGAGCTGATTTTCATTTTGATTTCTATGCTTGGCAAAAGTTTTGACAAAATTCACAATCTCAACAAAAAATCACGGTCGGACAAAACTCAAGAATCCAACTCAAAGTTCAAGAGTGTTCTTGCTACTTTACTTCAAACTTTTGCACCTGCCATGGTTCGCTTTTTTATTGGAGGTCTAATTCGTATTGAAGTTTGGCTTTAATCGCCAGGAACTGAAAGGCCGTGTGGAAATAACCAACTTTTATTGTGTTTCAAAGACCCCATTTTTTTATTCACTGTGGGGGCCCATCACCAGCAGCAAAAAGTGTAATTGCATGGCAACATTGGGAAATAACTAATTTGCCAATGATGCAACAATATTGCCCCACATAAGCAACCTATATGATGTTGTGACATGCCCATAAATGTAGATCATCCAACATTGCAGGCGAAATGCTGATGCATTAAGTAGCCATAGGTAGCTATAGAAAATAAACAAAATGGCGGCTGATCAAATTCCCCAAAGAACACATTTTTGTTTCCCTATCCCTCTCAACCTTCATCAGTTGCCACATGAGAGGGGGCCGATGGCGGTGGCAAGACAAAACTGCACTTTCTGGGATCGGATCAACCAAAATAAAAGCAGAAAACCCTCTGCCGGGGAACACAATTAAAGAAAGTTGCATTTAAGCACCATTCCAGGGTAAGCCAGCATCTTTAACTGATCAACATTCAAAACTCAGAGCTCAAGTCCAGCCAGGACGGAAAGTCATCTGGAAGAACTGTCTCCAACGCAAAAAGCCCAAAAGCCTGGACCTGGCCAATAATAGAAAATAAACAAAAAGTGTATTTTGTTTATTTTCTATCATTGGCCAGGTCCAGGCTTTTGGGCTTTTTGCGTTGGAGACAGTTCTTCCAGATGACTTTCCGTCCTGGCTGGACTTGAGCTCTGAGTTTTTAATGTTGATCAGTTAAAGATGCTGGCTTACCCTGGAATGGTGCTTAAATGCAACTTTCTTTAATAGGTAGCTATAATACCTAAGTATTATAGCCATAGCTATAATACCTAATGCATCTGGTAGCTATAGGTGGTTATAGGTATTCCAATTTCCTGGGAAACATTGCCTATCGGTGTGGTATTGCTCATCGAGAGATTCGCCTGCAATGTTGGACGAATATTGTGCCAACATCAAAAGATCAACATTTTGGCCAATGCACCGCAATATCACATTTTTAATGGAGCAACCACTGACACAAATGTGGGACGAAGTCCGGTGTCAGGATTTGTTAAAAACCAATGCCGATAGTTTGCTACATTGTATTTCTGTGCACCAGGCACCACGTCGTCAGTTCAATTTTAAACGATATTGATTACAAATGGCAAAAAAGTGTTTCAAACCAATTAAGGTGTTGGGTGTGCCCAGGTCGAAAAGTGGGTGTCTAGGCACATTAATTAGGTGTCCGGGAAAAGAAAGACAGTGACCGCGCAGTTTATCAGGGTTTACAGGTCTAAAAAAGGGTGCTGAGAAGTTTAATTGGGTGCCCATGTTGGGTTTTTTACGAAACCCACCACAACTTTAGATGGCAGAGCATTTTGTGCAAGAATGCACGATTGAGGCCCTGTAGGTACTCGCAAAAAATAATCCTTTTTCTTACTAAAGCTATCTGAATTTTTTACCATTTTGCAGCAGTTTTTATTAAGAAATATTATGATCTCATTTCCAGTACTAAGTTGAGAAAAGTTGTATCTGTTGTTAAAAGTTACCAAAGGAAAATGGAATGGGACGACAAACAAATTCAACTGTGTCCTGTAACATGAAAAAAAAACTAACCAAAATAAAAAGTGAAATTCAAGCAAACGAAGAAACATGCACAGGGTTTCCAGTGTTACAACTTGGAAAATATGACCTACCAGCGAATTTTTGGGCCCATAGGAAAACCTGGGGAAACCAGCAGAAGAACTGGGAGGGAAGTTGGACATTTGGGGTTGGGTTACATTACGGAGAACCGAGAAACTTTTTTGCTTCTTATCTGATTTTGCAGAAATTAAGAGGGGATTGATAAATGTAATAAATTAAGAGTAAGGTCAACCGGGGTAAGTGTGAATTTGGGGTAACTGTGAAAATGTGAGATTGCTGGACTGTTTTTGAAATGAATAACATTTTATCTATTGCACTGAATTTTTGTGGAGATAACACAGATTTGAAAGAAGTTTGGGCTGATTTGCAATAAAACTACTGCTTAAAATTAGAAATATGCTGAATTGGAATTTTAACTTGATGGCATCAAGTTTTTTCAAAGCCTGAAAAATTTTCACACTTCCCCTTTGCATAATGTTGCGAGTCAAAGGTTTCACAATTCCCCCGATCACATTCACAGTTCCCCCGTTCAAGGTTATTGTGAAAATACCTATCTGGAATTAAAAAAGAAAACAGCTCCAGTGAAAAAATATCTCCGACAAAGCCAGTTAATGTGACATCTCAAGTTACATTATACTATAATGAAGTCATAGTCCATAGAAACATCACACCATTGAAGGAAGTCTTGCATATTTTCTTTAGATGGCTTTACACAGGGCAACCCTCAAAATATTTTCACACTTACCCCGGTTGACCTTATGTTCAGTGCAAAAGTGTTTTCAGCCCTGTATCTCTCATAGTTTTCAAGCAGCAGGTAAATTAGTGGCAGAAATTGTCAAAACTTTCTCAAGTAAGATCTCATATTTGCCGTATGCAAAAATAGGCAGACTTACTAGGCATATGTAGGTGCAAAATTTTTCTCGACGGTAGGTACTTTACGGTACAAAATTCCTGTCCAGTCGGATTTTCAGTACCAATGACCGTTTCCGAATACAGGAACTTTGGTCGGCCAACTTGACGTCAAGTTGGCCGACCTAATGAAAATGGAAATTTCCAGCGAAACGGAGTTGGTACAAAATTTTTTCTCGACAGTACTTTGCGGTACAAAATTAGGACAAAAATCCTGTCCAGTCGGATTTTCGCTACCAATGACTGTTTCCGAGAACTGGAACTTAGGTCAGCCAACTTTCTGCCCTTTCTGTCGCTCTCTTGAACTGCCCTAGTCAAATTCATAAGATCTGAGATGTCCCCTCCATCGCCTTACCCATTGGACCTTGTGCTTCTCTTACTTCTACATTCCCATCTCTTGAGTAGGTATGTGACCAGAGTTGTTCCGGGCACGCTTTCCTATGCTGGTGCAGTCGCAGCCCCTTTCGGTTGCTCCGGGTCTTCCATTCCAACAAAGGTCATTCCTGCCTGGAAGGTTTCTGTCATGGGGTCGTCTGTTACTTCTGTTGATCCAGGTACTGTGCAGCCTCCATCGCTCTCCTTGCCGCTCCTCAGCCCTCTTGTTCATCCAGATCAGTAGCCAGACCTACTATGTCTACTCCTACCAACCTCTCTCCATCTATTAAACACCCATGCACAATGCACTCCTCAGCGCCATCTAATTCTCGATCTGGACCATCTCAAGTCAAATGGAAAGGAAAACCATCCAGGACATTGCTCGTCATTGGGGATTCTATGATCAAGCATTCGAACTGTCTTCCAGCCTCTGGAACTGAATTCCGCTGTATTGCTGGTGCCACTGTTTCCAGGGTGTCATCCTCGTTGAAGGCCATTCCAGATTCCCAATGCCAAGCTGACTCCACTATTCTTGTTCCTTGTGGTGTCAATGATCTCCTCAATGGCGCCTCTCCAGAAATTGTTCTTCGCAATCTGTCTGATCTCTTTCATAGCAGCAGGAATCAATTTCCTGATGCTCGATGGATCTTTTCTGCCATCATTGCTAATGATCGTGTTCCCTTAAAGTCTCTATACCACTTGAATTCCAGAATCGCTGCACTCTGCCAACAGTTGGGCATCTCGTTTCTGGATGCTAATTGCTGGCACCCTTCTAAATTTCTTGCCACAGATCACCTGCATCTCAATCATCACGGAAGTAGGGTTCTCGGGAATCTGTTCCACAGCATATGCCAACCCTTCTCAAGCTCGCTGCTGGGAAACTGCCCGTGCTCATTCCGAAGACCTCCTACCTAGGGCATAAAAAATACCTAAATCTTGTCTCACTCTTTCGTCGCTCACTATACTGGTTGATCCATTTACCTCTGCTTTCTTTTCTGAATTCTCTGATGTTCAGGAGAATTATTATTTGCACACAGATAGGCTTCCTGGCATACCCTCGAGTTCTCCCCAGACAAGATCTTGCAATTCTTACCTCTCTGTCCTCCAATTGAACATCCGCAGCATTCGCTATAAATCCATTGAGCTCGCAACACTTCTCGAAATGCATGATCCTGATATTTTAATTTAATTTAATTTAATTTACATTTAATTTGCAGGGGTTTTAATCCCGGAGCAAATCAGCAGTCGGATAACATAAAACAAGCACACAATATGTCACGTACATTAAAAATAAACAGCCATTTTTGGCATATGTCAGAGGAATAAAGGAAACGAAACTTTTCAAGACATGTTTATGGTGATGTCAGACAACCATTGTTCAACATTTTGTTTGAACCTTTCGACATTGATATCACCCCTGGTTCCAAACACTCGGGGATGCAGAGAGTTCCAATCCCTAACCGTTCTGTGCACAAATGAATACTTTCCCACATCTTTGTGAAAGGCACCTGACCAAAGCTTAAAATCATGATCATTTCTGTTTTGGTAATTTGGCAGAAGCAAAAAGTCCTTTATTTCTGACCAGCCACCCACGTTATTTAATCCCAAAAATAAACCAGCAAGTCGGGAGATCATTCTACGTGAAGCTAGTGAAGTCCATCCAAGGTCTTGCAACATTGACGTAACACTGTCAAAAGGAGCATATCTACCTGTCACAAAACGTGCCGCTCTTCTTTGAACTCTCTCCAAATTTTCAATCTGTATAATTCGATAGGGGTCCCACACAGTTGAAGCATATTCAAGAAGGGAACGAACCAAAGCAAAGTAAACTTTTTCCTTGACACCTATTCCAGCATTATAAAAGGTGCGCCGAATGAAGAACAGAGCAGAATTTGCCTTTCGAACAATCTGATTTAAATGAGCATCCCAAGATAAAGTCTTGGTTAGGGTGAGTCCCAGGTATTTAACATGATCAGCAATCGGTAACTCAACGTTTCCAAAATAATATGTACTGGGAATGGGCTTTAATTTAGTGGTAAAGCAGACAACAGTACATTTTTCAATGTTTAGCCTCATTCCCCATTTCTGACACCAATCCAAAATTTTTTTAAGATCATTTTGTAATATAAGAGAATCAGCTGGAGTGTGAATTTCCTGCGAAATGACACAGTCATCCGCAAACAAATTCATGAGACAACTAACAGTAGAGGGAAGGTCATTTATAAAAATAGAAAACAAAGTAGGAGCCAGAACACTGCCCTGCGGGACTCCAGAGGTGACGGCCCTGGTTTGTGAACAAGCCCCATTTATGCATACTTGCTGAGTACGGAAGCTGAGAAAATCAGCAATCCAATTAAAGACTGGAAAGCAGAGGTTAACACTTTTTAGTTTTTCTAAGAGAGCCGCGTGAGGGACTATGTCAAAAGCTTTTTCAAAATCAAGAAAGATTGCATCTAACTGGCCGGAAGAGTCGATCTCATTTGAAACACGCTGGGTGAACTTAACAAGTTGTGTCTCACAAGAGAAACCGGCACGGAAACCATGCTGTGATGGATGAAGGAAACCAACCGATTCGAGTCTAGATTTCAGGTATTCAGACAAAATATGTTCCATGACCTTGCAACAGGGGCTAGTTAGGCTAATAGGCCTGTATGAAAACGTTTTTGAGATCA
>JASGXE010011308.1:0-13926 GCA_030068105.1 Sinentomon sp. SZTP_YWyxl
TGTCTTTATACCTAGGTAGGTAGGCCTGACTTAAACTTATCTCAGATTTCAGGGCAAGAGGAGCTTTGAACATGTTTGTGAAGGAGCAGTCTCGTTCGCATCTTTTGATGTTTTGCTGTGTGGTTCAAGTTTGAGTTGGGCTAGATAGTGGTTAGGTATTTCTATAATGTAGGTATGTAATTTTGTGTTGCGCTGGGGTTTTGTGAGTGAGTGAAAGATGTTTTTCTTCAATTGTTTTGTCTTTTTAGTCGAAAGTAAATTTTAGGTTGTGGGTTTTTGCCGAAAAGAAGGCATCATACCTTACGTCTTGTCTTGTCTTGTCGCGATCTCTGCAAAAGATCAAATGAGGTGGGATGGATTGTGTGATGGTTCTTGGGGGAGTGATTTGCTGTTTGAGCCAGGGTTGGTGCGTTGGAGACTGCGAGGAGACTTAGATGGGTTGAGGGAAAGGAGGAGTGTAGGCTTTGTGGATCAGAGTCGGAAGACTTGCCGCATGTTTTGTTGTGGTGCAGGGAATTGGCAGCAGAGAGATCTGTTGGATGGGAAGAGGCAGACGAAGATGTGTTGGGTGAGACTGAGGTTGTTATGGTGCGTGATCGTTTGGGAATTGGGAGAGAGAATGAGAAGTGTGTGTGGGTTGAGCAAGCGAAGCGTTACCTACGAAAATGGAAAAGGGGGGTGTCTATGTGAGTGATTTTTGGGTGTTTTGTCAGGTGCTGTGTGTGCGGTAGAGTCCTGCACGGGTGGAGTTTTCAATACCCATACCCAACCCGTACCCGTGAAGGTGATACCAGTACCCACCCATACCCACAATTTTTTGGATTTTTTTACCCGTACCCACCCGTACCCGTGACCGCGATACCCAAACCCAACCCATACCCATGAGAAAAATACCCGTACCCACCCATACCCGTGAAAATTTTATACCCGTACCCAACCCATACCCACGAGACTTACAGAAAAGTCCTTGCTTGATGCTTTGAAATCATACAAGAACTCCACTTTTGATGTTATTGACCTCATCCCTTTATTGATGCTACTGAAGAACCATGGTGCCATTTTTATTAAACACTTGATGGTTCTTTTTTCTGTGTCATTGGCTACAAATAATATCCCTTCTGACTGGAAGCTGAGCATTGTTAAGCCTCTTCCAAAAGGTGGCTTAATCCTCTCAGTTCAGAGTTTTAGGCCAATAATTAGCTTAATAAGTTCTTCTGCGAAGTTGATGGAAAAAATTGTTGCTGGATACCTTTACCGTCTGCTCGAGAGTCGAAAATTCTTTTTCCATGGTCAGCATGGTTTAGGTCTGAACACTCCTGTGAAACCCAGCTCACCGGTTTTATCCATGAAATTTCTGTTGCTTTAGGAAAGTCCACACAAGTCGATGCGATTTTTATAGATCTTGTAAAAGCTTTTGATAGGGTGTCCATTCCCATTCTTTGCAAGAAACTTGCATCTTTGAACATCCCTGAAAATCTTTTTTGTGGATTTCCAATTTCATCACTGACAGGCATTTTCAGGTGCTTGTCAATGACAGATTATCAGATTCCTTTCCCGTTACCAGTGGCATTCCACAGGGCTCGGTGTGTGGGCCTCTGCTATTTCTGATATACATAAATGATTTGACGTGCTCAGTCACATCTAGGATCAGACTCTTTGCAGACGACATCGTTGTGTATCGCATCGTGTCCACCAATGATGACTCTGCACTTCTGCAGCAGGATCTTGACTTCATTGCTGACTAGTGCATTGAAAACTGCATGGATATAAACGCCTCAGAGGCTTCTGTTATGTCATTTTCCACTTCTGCATCACCAATCATAAATGATTAGTGATGATTAGATGATTAGATTCTGATTAGAATGCACCAAAAAAATATCACCAAAAATGCACTGCTACATGACACAATACCACATCAGGGCATGAATGAATAAATGGACAGTCAAAGCAAGTTATGGGCACACACGCTAATCATTTATGAATGATTAGATTCTCTTGCGAGTCCCAACTCACCAGTTTTGTGCATAACATTGCCACTGCTCTTGGAAAGTCCAGTCAGACTGATGCAATTTTCATTGACCTGGTCAAGGCATTTGACAAAGTCTCAATTCCTATTCTTCTATCGAAGCTATCTAGGCTGTGCATTCCTGAAAATCTTTTCTTGTGGCTCTCAAATTTTATTTCAGATAGGCAGTTTCAGGTTCTTCTTTGCAGTGATCTGTCAGAACCCCACCCACTCACAAGTGGCATTCCTCAAGGCTCAGTGTGTGGCCCACTCCTCTTTCTCATTTATATTAATGACTTGGCACTTGGCAGATAATATCATCTCAAATATCAGGCTATTTGCAGATGATATTGTCCTCTACAGAGTTATCAGGTCTCAAGCCGATTGCAAAGCCCTTCAGGATGACCTTGATTCCATTGTTAAGTGGTGTGATGAGAATCAAATGAGTATCAATGTCACAAAGACATCTGTTATGTCGTATGCTTCATCAACATATCCTTCAATCTCGGACTATCTCGTTGGTTCTTCTGTGTTGACACGTCCAGACAATATCAAATACCTACCTCGGCATTCATTTCAGCCTTACCCTGAACTGGGGCTCTCATATAACTCAGATGGTAAAACGGGCATCAAATCAACTTAAATTTCTTATCCGGCACTATTCCCACGCCTCAAGAAAGGTTAAGGAAATACTCTACTTCTCATTGGTCCACTCCTTGTTAGAATACTCAACAACGACCTGGGATCCTCATCTTCAATGCAACATTGATGCAATTGAGTCTGTCCAGCGCAGGGCGGTGAGGTTTGTTTCTGGGGACTTCTCCTTTCATTCCAGTGTGTCATTGCTCAGGGAGGAACTAGGCTGGGAATCCCTTGCTATGAGGAGAAGGCTCAGAGGGTTTTCCATCTTTCGGAAGTGCATTAAAGGCGAAGGTGGCTGGGCTGGATGCCGTGGCAACCTGATCAAAAACACAGGGTCTACGAGGGCAAGTGACCTCGTTTCATTTGTCCCACCATCACTGTCAAAAAATGTCGCTAGGTTCTCATTCCTAAACAATTTCCTGTTTCTCTGGAACAGGCTTGGAATTTCCCATGACATGTTGAACAAATCTGACACCAGTTTTTTATCTGCCATAAAGCCCAAGCTTAGTGTTCCTACCTCATTAGGTTGGTTCCAGCCTTGATTAGGTAGCTACTTGATTATAGGGTTGGGCTCACTGATCTTTCCAGGCCTCAGGCTCTGAAATATTTGGGTCTACTGTTTAACAGTCAACTAAATTGGACACCACATATCCATAATTTGGTGAAGAGAGCTTCAAATCAACTGAAATTTCTCATTAGGAATTATGGTTATGCATCTAAACGTGTGAAAACCATCTTGTATTTCTCAACTGTTAGGTCCATTTTGGAATATTCCACAACTTCCTGGGCTCCATTTCAGAGGTGCCACATTGATGCACTTGACGCTGTGCAGAGGCGAGCTGCAAGATTTGTCTCGGGCAATTTTTCGTTTGATATGAGTGTCCCTCCCTCATCAATGATCTTGGTTGGGAAACACTACAACTCCGAAGAGTTTTGCATGGTCTCTCTTCTTTCAGGAAATGCATAAACAGATGTGGGGGTTGGGATGATGGACCTTGGAGTTTCAAAACAAATACACTTCCTACAAGGGCAGGCGGTTTTTTATCATTTGTCCCTCCTATAGTTTCGAAAAATGTGGATCGGCATGCATTTTTCATGGAATACCTCATTGTGTGGAACAGATTGCATCTCCTCCCAGAAGTTTTAAATATCTCAGCGAAGCAATTCATTCAGATAGTTCACTCCAGGCTAGATTCCTCGGTTAATGATTAGACCCAATTACAAAAACCTAGGTAGGTAGTCCGTTTTTGCCATTTTTCTAATTTGCTTCCCCCACTTTCTTTCTTTTCCAACACATTTCAAGGGAATTTCTGTTTGTGAATTTTTATGCACAACTGCACATTGTGTTGGGTTCACTTTATTCCACGTTCATTCTGGCAATTTTTTATGTGGATATGACATGATTCTTCGGCTGATATTTTTCAATGGCCGGACAAATGACAAGGTTTGACACCATTCTTGATTTCATTGTGTTTGTTGTTGTTTTTTTCCTGTTATTTTTTATTACTGGCCGGCATTTTAAAATAACAAATTTGCCCTTTTTGCCTCACCCTTGGGAAAAATTGGACCATATTGCCCCATGGCAATTTTACCGCAACATTGGTTGCTACCTCCTCCACCTTATGTGGCTTTTGACGCGCCTCCCATGTTGGCAAGTTGCCATCCATTGATCATAATTGTCCCTGTTTTAAAATTGTTATGACGTGGTGCCTGGTGCACTGAACGTTTGCGCGTCAATCCATTGGCGTTGGGTTTTATTTCTAAAATGACACGGGACTTTGTCTCATGATTTCGTGGGCGGGGAACCAGCGGTGGTTCCAGTTTTTAAAAAATAAAAAAAAAGAGACCTGGATGCTGATTCTCACGTGCATCACCAGTGGGTAAAGATGTCACAGAACAATGAACCGGATACGCTCGGAATTTGGTTTTCGGCACGATATCCCAAATTCCGGAATTTCGGAAAAAATGCCAACAACACTGCCTTCCGGAATAAATCTCGCAAAATGCAAGTGATTTGCATCAACAACATTTTGGGTTCTCAGCACTTTTCAGATCGCAAAACTCCGCTTTCAGATCAAAAGAACACTGAACAAATCCCGAAATTGGAAGAATTCCTTTTCCGAGATCCGCCATTTCTTTAAAAAAACACAAGAGAAAACACGTTGAACACGTGGCAAACTAGCAATAAAATCGCAATTCGCATTCTGTCTAACGGAAAATCCACAACATGTGCCAATTGAACGAAACTTCATGAAATGAAAACGAGACAGCACTGCAGCCGCATGCATATTTTTTTCCCCAATCCACTTCCGCGGACAGCAGCATCGCAGCAGCCAATCACGTCGTCTCAATTTGTGCGTCATCAATTTTCGCATTTTTGCCTTGCCACCGCTTTTTGCCATTTGGCGTGTTTGCCACCGCTTCGCAACTCTTTCTAGGGTCACAATGGGGTTAGGTCAGGTTAGGTTAGGTTTGGCCAGGTTAGGTTTTGTTTAGTTTGGTTTTGAAATTTGGATGTTGAAATTGGCTGGAATTCCCAACAGCCAATCAGAGACGCGCATGCGGAAGTGGATTGGGAAAAAAATATGCCAGCCGCATCCCTCATAAAGAAACCGATATGCACCAATCCCAGAATGCAGGTGCCAGCTCGAAGCCTCATTAAATTCGTCGGGAAGCAGCAGTGTCACGCGTCGGATTTTTGCCGACAGTCGAAACATTCGAAACCGAACTTCGAACGAAAGCGCTCAACTCGCGAGGTGCCCTTTTTTGCCAAAAGTTTGACGCCCAACATTTCTGCAACGTCACATGGCTTGTTGATCTCGCAGAAATTTTTCCAATGCATTTCTGCGGGCCGTCGGCCGAGACTCGTGAACAAAGTCGCCAAAAATGACTTTCATATCTCTGCGCAGCTTTATTTCTATTTTATTGCAGAGTGTGGGCGGAGCTCTGACAATTCCGTAAATTGAACCAATGAAAATGACGATGAGGTTTGTTTGTGATGCGCGGTTATGAAAGCAGGCGGAAAAATGGGGGTGGGAATTGTGTGTGGCGTGAGCCAACGGCCGTTCCGCTCGGATCGGGCAAAGTTCACAAAATAAAGGAACCTTTTAATGACCGCACATTTTCACTCACAGGCGAGGACGGGCCTCACCAATTTCTGCCGCTGATGGTCCCGAAAGCGAAATTCAACACAAAGTGTCGAGCAGTTTTGAAAACGGAAAATGTTGTGACATTTCTCCAAAAAAAAAGGCGCCTTCGATCGAACGAAACTCAAATCGACCGAAAGTTGAATCGAAATTGGCTTCTCCCTCACAGTCACAAAAATGGGGACGAACTAAAATGCGGACGCGGACCAATGGGAGAGATGGCGGTTCGCAAAACAAGCGAATTTCGCGGAATCACAGGTTGGGTTAGGTTAGGTTGGGTTGAGTTTGGTTTGAATGGGTTAGGTTAGGTTAGGTTGGGTTAGATTACATTAAGGCAGCTTGGTTTGGAAGTTTTGAGGTCTAGATTCGCACTGCAGGCACAGACCGCAAATTCCGCGATTTCCGCGTTTTTGAAGGACCCACAAAAATGTTTGCGCTCGAAGCGTTTTTTTTTCATTTTTTTTTCGGGCGTCCCAGCGCAATTTTTTTGTCCCCCAGATAATTTTTTACCCATTTACCCAAGTCCGTTCTTCCCTCCAACACCCAAACCCAACCTGTACCCGTGAGTCCTTACCTGTACCCAACCCGCACCCGCACAGGATTGCTCCGTACCCGTCTATACCCACCCGTAATCCTTAAAAGCTTACCCATACCTGCGGGTACCCGCGGGTACCCGCAGGACAGGTTTCTTAACTTCGCCCTTCTAGATTTTGGGAGTGCTGACTGCAGCTTGAGTGATCTCTGGGTTGAATTCAAAATGCTTTGCAGTTTTGTTATTGAAAAATTTATCCCAAAAAAGAAAGCCATTAGGTGTGGTGGAATTTCCTTTCCAGAATGGTTTACTCCTAATTTAAGATCAAAATATCTGTGTCTGCAAAAAATGTTCAAGGACTGTTCGTTTCGTCCATGTCTTCTTCATAAATATGTTTATGCACTGAGAGCGTATTATTGTGAGCTGCACGCAATGGAAAGAAGATTTATAAGTGGTTTAGCAGTGAATGATGTCATCTCAACAAAGCAGTTCTGGAGATTTCATCACAGCAAAACCTCTGTAACTCCTGTGGTCATTGCTAAATGTGACGGCATGGGCAATAATTTATCTGTGTCCTTTGCCCTGAAGGTAAAGGAGCACATGAGTGTGTCCTCGTCAGTTGGCTCAGTTAGCGATCCACCTCGGAATAATTTTTTGAGGGATGCTGATGTGCTGACAGAGACTTTTTTGCACAACACAATTAAATCTTGTAAGAACTCCATGTTCGATTTAATTGATTGTGTCCCTATGATATTCATCAAGAACCATGGTGATATCTTGGAGAAGTTTCTTCTGGTTTTATTCTCTGTCTCACTAGCAACCAATTGCATTCCATCAGACTGGAAGCTCAGTATTGTAAAGCCCCTACCAAAAAATAGTATGATGTTGTCCATTGATAGTTTTCGACCTATCAGTCTGATAAGTGCATCTGCTAAATTAATGGAAAAAATTGTTGCTGGTTATTTATATCGTCTTCTTGAAAGCCAGAACTTTTTCTTCCATGGGCAACATGGTTTTCGTTCCAAATTCTCTTGTGAAACCCAACTCACAAGCTTTGTTCACGATATCTCGGTTGAACTGGGTAAGTCCTTGCAGGTCGATGCTATTTTTATTGACCTGGTTAAGGCCTTCGATAGGGTCTCTATACCCATCCTGATCAGAAAACTGACAAGGTTAAATATTCCAGAAAATTTGTTTTTGTGGATTTCAAATTTCATCAGTGACAGGCATTTCCAGGTGCTTGTCAGTGATGATCTTTCCCCAGCTTACCCAGTAACAAGTGGAATCCCACAGGGCTCTGTTTGTGGGCCATTGCTATTTTTAATCTATATCAATGACCTAACTGAAATGGTGCCCTCCAGGATAAGGCTATTTGCGGATGATATAGTTATTTATCGAACCATGACATCCATTGAGGCTGCTATGGCTCTTCAGTCTGATCTCGATGTAATTGCCAGATGGTGTGCTGCCAATTGCATGGAGATCAATGTTTCTAAAACTTCCGTCATGTCTTTTTCTTCCTCATGCTCGCCCGTCCTTAGGGAGTACAAGATTGGTCCTACATTGTTGACAAGGCCTGAAACAATTAAATACTTAGGCCTTCTTTTCAATCCCAAGTTGAGTTGGGTCCATCACATCCAAAATATTGTGAGAAAGGCCTCCAATCAACTAAAATTCCTCATCAGAAATTATAGTTATGCTTCCAGACGTGTGAAATCTATTTTGTACTTTTCAACTGTGAGGTCCATACTTGAATACTCTACCACTTCCTGGGAACCTTACCAGAAGTGTCATGTAGATGCTCTGGAAGCAGTACAAAGAAGGGCTGCCAGATTTGTTACTGGGAATTTCCGATTTGATGCCAGTGTCTCATCAATGTTGAATGAATTAGGATGGGATTCCCTTGAAGATCGTAGAACAATACATGGGCTCTCTGCTTTTAGGCTGTGTATTTTGAAAAAGGGAGGTTGGGGTGACGGACCTTGGAACCTTTGTCAGAACAATCTCCCTACAAGATCAGCCCAGTCTTTGTCCTTTATCCCTCCTATCCTCAACAAAAACATCGACAGGTATTCATTCTTTCACCGTTACCTCTTTTTGTGGAATCAGTTACATTTTCCCCAAAATGTCTTAAACATAACAGAAGCTCAATTCGCTTCTGTGTCTCATGCCAAGTTACTCACCTTGAAAAGTGCCTCCACTTCACTAAGGACTCAGGTAGGTAGTTAGGTATTTACCCGCATCAATTCTAATTTGCCCCCCCTTCCTCTTTCCTTTATTTTTTACTGACATCAAGGGTACTTTTCATTTGACACTCGTCTGACTTGGAATTTTATTTTCTGTCCAATTCTGGCCACAAAAATTTCAACGAGTTGTGATGGCATTCTGTGGCATAAATGGTAATCGGGATCAGGTACGAACACATCTTATTATCATTCGATTTTCATTTTGTATTGTCTTGTTTGTTTGTGCATGTCTTTCTTTTACTGACCGGCGCTTTGAAATATTCAAAACTCATTAATTGCCTCTGCGGCATGAAATTGGTAAAATGTCTTATGACATTGATTACCTAACTTACCGCATTGTCGGTTACCTTTGCAATAATGGCTTTCTGACGCTCTCTTTTCCTTTTTGACCAATTGCGAATCATCGCATCCCTTTTAAAATTGACTTGACATGGTGCCTGGAAATCTGGTGCACCAAATTGTTGCGCAAAAGCCATCGGCATCGGTTTTTTTTTTTATGACATCTTTTGACTCCGGACATTGTGTCCTTCGGTCGCGCCGGCGGGGGGACTCTGTCCCCAGTTAAAAAATTAAAAAATAAAAAAAACCCGTGGGTAGGTACCTACCCGCGGTTGCAGGCCTCTAGTGTGCGGGTGACAGTGGGAGTTTTTTGTTTTTTTCTTCTCTATTAGATGCGTAGTGTTTTGGCGAAAAGAAGCCGAAAACCCCACATTTAGTCTTAGTCTTTAGTCGCAAAAGCTGAGTTCCCAGTTCCTGGCAGCAATCACTCCGTGTTTGCAATCACATGCACTGGGCAGCAGCTCGCCGATTTTTGTCATGGGTGACTTCAATCTCAATGTCCTTCCTTGCCCATCAGACTGTGTATATCCTGAGGGATTGCAGCACCTGTGTGACAGATTTTCTCTGGACCAAGTTGTCCAAGTTGTGAATATTGTTACTCGTCCCACGGACATGCTTTTGCCAACCATTGGCACAGCTATTGATCTCATTTTTCATTGTCCCCAATCGACAGTTGTATCAATTAAAGCTTTCGCAGGTATGACCGACCATCTTATGATAAATGCCTGCTTCCAGGTTGATTGTTGTGCACCGCCCTCCCTCCCGTCATTCCAAAATGACCTTGGCCACACATACCAGTTTGACAAATATGACAGAGATGCAGTGGATAGGTTATTAGGTTACTTGACTTTGCTATCCTTGACTTCTGCAATCTTGATCCTGTTGTTGACCAGCTCTGGACTGAGTTCAAGACAATTTGCACTTTGACCATTGATCACTTTATCCCAAAGAGGGAACCAGTAAAAATGAGAAATCTGTCCTTCCCACCTTGGCTTAATAATGGTTTTATTGATGACAATAACAGAAAAACGTTGAAAATTGAGTACCTAAATAAGCAAAAAGCATTTTTTTGTTTTTGCAGATTGTTTTAAACAAAGCATTTCAAACAAGTTGCGGTTGTTTTAAACATGTTTAAAACACGTTTAAAACACAATTTTGTTTTAAACAAACTGTTTTAAACAAGTCGTGGTTGTTTAAAACATGTTTAAAACAGATTGTTTTAAACAGAATGTTTTAAACGAACAACCCTGCTTGCATCCCACGTTTTGTTTCTTTTTGTGTAACCTACATCCGTTCACCTCGCTGGCCGAAAAGATGCATGCTGCCTCGGTGAGAGAACATGACGACTTGATTGTTGCCGTGGTAATTGCCGAGGCAAAAAAAAGATGCATGCCTGAGCGGGGTTTACCACGTCCAATGGCTTTTATTGCCTGTGGCCCCCAACATAGTTTAGTTTTACCTGCTGCAACTGGGCCGGAAGGATCTACTTACCGCTTCGGTGCGAGAACTTCCGGCCCGGAATCAGATAGGCCTACATTCCCAGTTAATGCTGGCCTAGTTAATAGACCCCAATCTCCCAGTCTTCCTTTTCCAGCTACAGTCCTTCAAAATTGTAGATCTTCTCCCAATAAATGGAGCATCAAATTCGACCTCTTACTCTTACTTAAAAAAATCTTACTCTTTAATTCACGTAGCATCCTTCCTAAGCACTATGCATTAAGGCCTATTTTAGATAATCTCAGTGCTGATTGTGTAGCTATCACCGAAACGTGACTCGATGACTCATGCATGGAAAATGACATTCTCCCCCAAAATTATTCAGTCTTCCGAAGGGATCGGACACGTGCTGGTGGCGGGGTCCTCCTTGGTGTTAAACACTTTCTGCAGCCTAAACTCATATATAGCAGTCCAACCCTTGAATTTGTTGTCGTTTCACTTGGTTTCTCCTTTCCTCCAACTTTATCCTTCTGCTGTATAGGCCACCAAGCCAGCCTCTTGATTGCTTTCCAATTATTTACTTGGAGTTCATGGAGGCAATTAACCCCTGCCTACAATCTCATCCACTTGGCAGCAGGGATGGGTAAATTGGAAATTGGGCACGTATTATACGTGACATATTATACTCACGTATAATACGCGTATAAAACGTATAAAACCAAAAAGGACATGTGGCACGTAGTTTTTCTCGTTATTTTGAGCACATCTCAATGCAAGTGAGCAAGCAGGCCCAAATTAAAAGAGAAAAGAGCAGCAACAGGATAAGTCTTTTTGACAATTGCAAAAAGAACACAGGCAGGTAACTCGATAATTGACAATAATTATTAGGTGGGTCTGACTTATAATAATAAATAAATAGTTTTTAGCATGTGACCTTTGATAATGAGCCCACCAGCGGTTCGAAATCGATAAGGGTTGGGTTGGGACGATTTGGAAGTTCTACCTCATGACTGCCTCAGTATGGATAAATCAACAGTGCGTGTAAGTACTTTTACAGGTCTGACTATTTCTGCTGCCTTTTCCATGCGAAATATCTGTGATGAGCAGTCTCTCAGCTCCTTTTGCGATAGGATTGGTGTCATATTGTAGTCATTGTTTTGTCTGCAAATTTCCACAAGATCAGAAAAGAGCAGTTAACCAACAAACAAATTCTTGCCCGAAATTAGTTGGGTCTGAGTCTAAAAAATAGGTATATTTCCTTTTGAATATTTTTTTTTATTTTTTGAATATGTGCAAATCGATTAGGTATCAATTTTATTGTTGGTACCTACTTGTTGGGAGCCCAAAAATTTTGAGAACAAGTTTTCGGCAACATTTAATAGAGACAGAGGGTCAAGGCATAATGCGCTTTTCATTGTTTGCATTGGGAGCTCAGTACAGTTTTTGGCATATTCAACATCCTCTTCTAAATTTTGCCAAATTTTTTTACCTTTGAGCAGCAGTGGGTACCTAAGTGGCATCTTTTTCAAGATAAAAATAATGTTGGGAAAACCGGAAAGGATAAATTTTGTTTCCATAAACATTATTTGTGAAATACGAGTAACCCCAGGGGAATATTAGTTTGGGGCATTGCAGGACAGAGAGTAGTGAAGGTCACGTTTTTTTTCATTTTCGAATGAGTTTAATTTTGCACACGGTGTCTTGGATTTACTAAAACATTGCTACATCTCATTTGGGCATAAACAGCACCATTCCATTCGTGTTCAATATTGCAGTGGGTACCTAGAACTTGGAAATTTCAAGCATTGTAGGTACCTCGAATCTGTTTGTAAACTGAAGAAGCAAATTGTTTTGTTAAGAAAACAAATTGAAGTGTTTTAACTTGTGGCATGGGTGAACCATGACACATCCCATCTTTCCCACTGACCCTATTCATTTTGTTCCGATATTAGGCCCAAAATGAGCCATTTGAAAACTAATTCAAAGTGCAGGCAAAGCAATTCCCAGCATTGCCAATCAGTTGGGCTTAACCCTATAGTGGCTTTATCCTGATATCCTAACAATGATCATCATCCGATGAATGTCCTCTTTTATTTGCTTTTAAGTCAGTATAAAATGAAGCCCATTACAGAGAAAAAAAAAGGTGAAAACATCCAGTCAACGAAAATAAAATTTCCAGTCCCATTATTTCACACAACATGAATGAATCAACTTAACATCACTTGGCATCAATATCGACATGTTTATGCACAGGTATTGTATCTTGGCCCCATTTGTTTTCGTTTAAACTTCTTTAATTATCTAAAGAAATACATATCTTACGACTCTGGCAATATGCTCAATCAATTTACCTGCCACGTTGCACCCCAAAAACATGTGCCATGTGCTGACGTCCAGCGCAACGTATAATACGTGGGTTTTATACGCACGTATTATACTACGTATAATACCGTAAATTTTACCGTATAATACGTGACGTATTATACCTACCCATCCCTGCTTGGCAGTAACTCTCCCATATTTGTCCTAGGTGACTTCAATATTAACATCCTTCCTTGCCCGTTGGAGCATGAGTTTCCGGAAGGCTTACAGCACCTATGTGACAGATTTTCCTTGCACCAAGCTGTGAACTTTGTCACTCGCCCCACTGACATGCTTGCGCCCACTGTTGGTACGGCCATTGATCTTATTTATCATTGCCCCCTGTCTACAGCTGTGTCAGTTAGACCATTCGTGGGTATGAGTGATCATTTAATGATAAGTGCTTGCTTCTAAGTTGATTGTTGTGCCCCTCCTCCTATCCCATCCTTCTCCTGCGACCCTGGCCACTCTTACCAGTTTGTCAAATATGACAAAGATGCTGTCGATTGGCTTCTTAATTTTGCTCTCCTTGATTTCTGTGACCTTGATCCATCTGTTGATCACCTTTGGACTGAATTCATGACCATTTGTAGTTTGTACCCTCACCATTGATCATTTTATTCCTAAGCGTCTTCCCGTTAAAGTCAAAAACCTCTCTTTCCCTCCGTGGTTCACTACTAATCTCCGCCAAAAGTATTTCAGAATGTTGAACCTCTTCTCTTCGTGTTCTTCCAATCAAAACCTCTTCCCACAATATGCTTCAGCCCTCAAGGATTATCAGTCAAACCTGCATCACATTGAGGCACGGTTCGTTCAAAACCTTGCGATCAATGATGTCATCACTTAAAAGCAGTTCTGGAAATTCCTTAACAGTAAGACCTCCTGCCGGGCATCAACAGAACTACAGCTCCTCTTTATGGGACTACTAATGTTCAGTCTGACAATGCTAATTCTAGGCATAGTACTCGATTTGCCTCGGCACTTCAAAGCTATCTTAACCCGAATACTGCCCCTCCCACGTTCCATTAACTCGGTTCGTGCTTTTCTGCGTGATGCATACTTGGTGTCTATTGAGGGAGTGGTCAGAGCTATCAAATCTTCTAAGAATTCCACTTTCAATATAATTATTGAATCCGTGCCAATGGTGTTCCTTAAAAATCACTGCGACATCGTTAAAAAGTTTCTTTTTGTTCTCTTCTCAGTGTGTTTAGCCCACAA
>JASGXE010011309.1:0-14734 GCA_030068105.1 Sinentomon sp. SZTP_YWyxl
GGAAGACTTTGATGGAAAGTTCTGTGCGAAGAGCTCGATTTTCAAATGAAATCGCACTGTATCAGACGGGGATGTCAATGGAAGTCAAGAAAACCTTGTCACATTCGGGCGAAATTAGGTAACACCGAATTGTTTTTCACTCTACTGAAAAAGTGTAGGAACTATGAAGCAGCCAGGGGACTCCCCATTTCGGGTGCCCATGAGAGATGACCCGGGAAAGTAGCACATTCTTATCTCGTGCCCCCATAGAAAAAATTCGCTCATCGTGGCCTAGACACGTAGAAGCCTATTTTGATGGTCATACCCTCTCCTCAAATCCATCAGCTTCCAGAATTAAACCAGGCAAACGAATGTGCCAGTTGTCATTCCGGGGGGTGTGTATAGTGGCGGCGGAAAAAGATTACTCATACATGTGTTTTTCCTATTTAACTGTTGCCTCCGAAACTTTTTTTTCTTTCTTTTTACTCTTATGTAATTGGTATAGAAATTAAAACGCCAAATTGCAACGGAGCTTTCTAGAGGTGTCAGATTTTGACATTATTGATGAAACAGGATCTTTTATTTCTGCATGGAGTTTTTGCTAAAATCTCAAGAATGGGAATTTTTCACATGTAGGGCCTTTGGGTAATCTTTTTCCGCCGCCAGTATACCTACAGTCACATAAACAATAATAACGCCACTAAAACAAGTACTTACATTGGATCATTGGAGTCAGTATTTTTTCTATGGCTGTACATGTCTGGTATCATGGATGTTCAGTGCCTGGCCACAGCTGGAGGCATCCTCTCAACAATATTGACTCCCATGATCAAATGTGTTGGTGCTTGAATAATAAATCACAAGAAATTTAATCCATCGGCGAACACAGCCGGATTTGATAATCACAACTCCCATCCCCCACCATGTCGAAAGGATAAGTACAGATAGAACGCGCATGTGAGAGAATAACCTCTAGTGTACGCGTTACTCAACCCGAGTGAATGATTGAAATGGCACATTTATTGGACTCACTCATTATTACCGCAGAGACCGTGTCAGGGATCGGGGGACTGGGATAGAACGGACTGAGGCAGAAGTGGACTGAGGCAGAATTGGACTGAGGTAGAATTGGACAAAGGAGGGAGTTTTGGAGGGAGGTTTTGCTTGGAGGTGGTAGCTTACACCTGTCCTAACTTAACCCAACCTAACCTGACCTAACCTAACCCGCAGAAATGAAAAAATCAGCCTCCAAAAATGCAAAAATTCTGCCTCAGTCCAATTCTGCCTCAGTTCGTTCTGCCCCAGTCACCGGTCCCCGTGTCAGTGATTTCTTCCAGTATGATCGCCATGAATTTCATTCAATGAATTATAGTCTGACATATCACAACAGTAGGAAGAAGCATTATCATAAATTTATGATTTCATAGTTTAAAAGATAGGGAGATACTCAAAAGATCAGATTCATTAGAAGCCCTTTTTCAAAGCCCTAGGAAGGAGTGCCTATGCCATACCATCCTTGCGGATTGGTATCCGCAAGGATACCAATGAAGGAGTCATTATTCATTGAGTGAATAATGACAGAGCAGAGAGCGTCTTGTACAAGAATGCTCGATTGGGGCACTGTAGGCCCGTGTATACACGCAAAAAATAATTTTTCAACTTAAGCTCTCTGGACCTGACCTGACCCTGTCCCTACTCGGAAAAAATAATGCTCGCTGAGGGCCCCGGCCTGCCATCTAAAGCCGCGGCAGTGTTTGTAAACTGTAAGTTGGCAGGATGTGCCCCGATTCCTGAAACAATAAAAAAAATCGCTGGGGGAATTTTTTTCGGGGAATTTTTTTCGGGGAATTTTTTTCGGGGAATTTGCTTTCATCCCGATATTCACTGAATAGTTTTGAAAAGCCACCGCTAGGGCGCGAGGAAGGTACACCTAAATACGTATCTTCCGCCTGTCTTTCATTTCCTTTGCAAAGGGCTTATTATTTTTAATTATGCCGTCTGTCAAAAGACTCAGCGGGATGGATAAAGACGAGATGCGACTGGTGCGAGTGGAAAGGGGAAAATCCCGCTTTCCACAAAAACAAATCAACTGCCTGTAATAATCTTTCTCCAAACCCTGTTTCAAATCAGGAGTGGATGCGGTATTTTTGAATCTTTGCGGAAATTCCTGTTTTTGCGAATCTTGATGGAATATTGAATGAACGGCCTTGAACCGGCTCTGCAGGCTGCATGGGTGGCTCGAGCTGGGTTATTGTTGTATAAAGTGGCGACGGAATTGATGTATCCATACATGTGTTTTTCCATTCAACTGTTGCCTCTGAAACTTTTTTCCTTCCTTTTTGCTCTTATGCAGGCGGTAGAAATTAAAGCACCAGATTTCAACAGATCGGTCTGGAGGTGTCAGATTCTTTTGTATTGCCATTAGTTGTTTTTATTGCTGACCTCTATACACTGCATATTTCCGGTTATAAAACACTGATTCATTGATGGATTGATCCTCTGAAATAACGGTTTGAGAAATATCTTGCAATGCAATGAGTATATTTGCAACGTTGGACGGATAATGGCCTAAGTTTCACCCTCCCATTTTGCAGACGAAATTTGTACGCTTAAACTCATTTTTCCCCGATCGAACTCTCATTGGAATTCCCTATCCAGTGAATCTGACCTCATTTCAGTCGCGTCATCCCGTATCTCTCACACCAGGACTGTTTGATCCATATCTATGAAATGGCCCATTTTTGTCCTACCTTCATTTTCCTTTTGTTTCTGATTCATTTGAATAAGTTTCTTTGCATGCCGTGATTTTATTGTGAATGACGAAGACCCTCTAGGTCATAGACCAATTGCTGTATAGAAAACACTTTTTTTTATTTCCACCAAATTCTTTGTGGAATTTCCTTGCAATAAATAAAATAAGTAGGTATATGCGGTCACTGAAGAATTTTTGGACATCCGTTACTTTTAAACGTTTCAGTTGCACGCCGCATGACAACGGGCACTCCAAAATGGGCATTGATTCTTCGTTTCATATAACAACCGATAGGTATTTTTTTTGTTCCTGGCGACAAAAACCTGTGTCTACCTATAATTGTTTCCAGGAATTATTGGGCTAGCTAGGTCTATACACACATTTACCACTTAGTCTATTGTGTACACAAGGTGTTGTCCCATTAGGCTGTATAAACAAATCACCATCAGGTTCAGTTATAGATCCTATTTGTCTTTCAATATTTTCCATCGCTCGAGATGCATGGCCCTTCGCGTTCCAATCTGCAACCTCACCTTGCCCTCATATCTCGATTCCTCATTTCTCGATTCCTCATATCTCACTCCCTCATATCTCACTCCATCATACACTACCCACGATTGGCCAAAAGCTGCCAAATGTGCTGCACCTCCTTTTGTGGAAAAAACCGAGAGTTATAAGACTATGACATGCGGCACAAAGTTCCATTATTTTCCTCGCGCAAACCAATTTGTTCTTTTTAGTGTTCTTGTAATTTATCAAAAGGTGGACGAAAAGACAAGCTTAGTCCATCCGGCATCTTGGTCCAGAGTGTTCTATTGTGCGCAACTTTTCTTGCACGGGTGGACCATCATTCCAACAAAAACTTTCTCTTTTTTTTTTGAAAAAGTGAGAACCGCTACGCAAAAACGGTAAAATATTTTTTAAGAAGAGGCAAAAGAAAAAAAAAGAAAGTCGCTTACGCTGAAGCTTTTTGCCGTCATTTACACGGACGCCTTGCAACACATGGACAGAGCTCGCCTTTAACTTTCGAACATAGTTGTTAATTGCACACCCAGAGGCCATTTCGAACAATAATCATCGTGGAAAAATCTGCTGCCAAACAGGTTTCATTCATGCAACGCGTGGAACTGCACCAAGCCCTGCTGAAATTGGATAACGCATATCTTGACCTGACTTCTGGAATTCCTCTCGTGTTCGGAGAATTTTTGCGGATCCTGTATTTACAGGCCTGTCCTGCATGCTTCTGAAGAATGATGTTATGATGTGGTCGGAATTGGGCTATGCCGAAATCCAATCGCAATTATGTGCAAATAAAACTTTCCACCGTCAGGCAACCCGTCAACTTTGATTGGCCAAAGCATGCTCATGGTTAGAAATTGTTTAAACAAAACCCTCCTTTTTAAACCAAATTTTTTAAAATTTTTCCCCTTTTTTTTTTCCCCCGGGAAACCCCTTGCCCTTCCAATCTTTTCCCCCTTTCCCCTTTTATTTCCCTTCCCCAAAATTTTTTAAAAAAAACCAACCCCCAAAAAAAAAACCTCCTTTTGGGAAAAACCCAAGGTTTTAAAAACCCGGGAAAAAAGTTTTTTTCCCCCAAAAATTTTTTTTTTTTTAATTTTTTTGGTTTTAAAAAAAATTTAAGGGGCCGGGAAAAGGCCCATTTCCCCCTTTTTTGGGGGGCCCCCAAAAAATTTTTTTTTTTTTAAAAAAAAACCCTTTTTTAAAAAAAAAAAAAGGGAAAAAAAAAAAAAACCCCTTCCCGGCCCCTTTTTAAATTTCCCCGGCCCCAACCTTTGGAAACCCCAAAATTTTTGGGAAAATTTTAATTGGGGGGGCCAAATTTAAACCAAAATTCAATTTTAAAAATTTTAAAAAAGGTTTAAAAAACCCGGGAAAAAACCCCAAAAAATTTTAAAGGAAAGAATTTTTTAAAAATTTGGGTTTTTTGTGTTTTTTTTTTAATTTTTTAAAATTTCCCAAAATTTTTTTTTTAAAAATTTGGAAAAATTTATGGAAAAAACCCAATTTATTTTAAAAAAATTTCCACCTTTCCCCCGGAACCCCCCAAAACCCTTTTAAAAAAAAAGGGAAAAAAAAAGGGTTTTTTTCCCTTTTCCCCGGTAGCAGGAAAAAAGTCGTCGTTCCCAGCGCTTCCGTTTCAATTAATGTTGCGAAGTGAATTCACTTCAGCCGTTTCTCCCTCAGCTCTCTCTCTCTAATAACGCACGGATCATCGAATTGCGTTCGGCATCCCATCTCCCTCTTTGACCCAACCCCGCAAACCCCTCAACCCCGAACCGTCTCTCCATCTGCACCACCGTAAACACGCCTCCTCCCCTTTGCCAGTTCCTGTCCCTACCGATACGCGTCTGCCTGCAGCCTGCTCGTGTTTGAACCCTTCTCGTTTGACCTGTTTTCAATTTTGTTTCCAAGGAAGCGAAGGGGGAGGAGCTAAATGACGTCTATGTACAGAGTTTTCCAAAATGGACAACATTGGTAGACTCTTCAGTCATTTTATAAGTCGGTGCACGCCCACCACACTTATCTCCCTCTCTCTCCCATCTCGAAAAGATTGTTTCAACAACGCCAAAAAGAGCGTTTCTGCGGAGATGCGAAATTCAGGATGATTTCAAAACATCTCATTGTTTACAAAATATCTGATTTGAAAATTTTTAATCTGTAAAATATCTCGTAATTTGGGAAGATCTCATTGGCAAGATGTCTCGTCATTTGTCGAACATCCCGGCATTTGGAGAAAAATCGTTGTGCACGATAACAAATAACTCTGTTGATGACAATAAATCTGTATCTCTTTGTTAGAAAAATATCTCGTCATTTGAAAAAAATCTTGTCATCTTCGAATTATTCGCCATTTGGAAGATATCTCATCCTCATCCTGTCATTTGTCATCACATGCAAATTGTCATAAAATTCCCCAACAATGCCAATCGAAAAAAAGCCGAAAATCATTGCGATGATCTTGATGATTTTTGGGCATTCACCGCAGGGTATTGTGTAACAGTGACGGACGACAATTTAGTTTTTGGGTGATTTTTGCAAATTCAGGCCTGTCGCATTGGGCCCATCCCTGGATGGACACGGAGTGAAGCTCTGCCACACTCCTCGGCTGGCATTGCAGAGATTCAGAAGGGCCGTAGTCCTTCAACGTCAACTTGATATTTCTTTGGACATCTGTAATGTCTTGAGCAAAATAGATTCTCTCGAAAAACTCTCTTGAGGTCAATTTTACGCAGCCAGGACTTTTCAAGGACCTGGTAAGGAGATGGCATTTTGCTGGCAACTTCGTGGAGCCTAATTCAAATAGTCGTGCAGTAAGCTGTCGGCCTGTGGAAGTAGGATAGACTATAGGACGTAGCCTAAAGCGCGAAACCTGAGGGATAACGTATACCATTAACGTGCACACGCGTGAGAATCTTCGATACTATTAGACATATTCCTTTAACCTAAATCCGCGTTTCACGGCCTGTCCTCTTTCAAGGGTGAACATGCCTTGCAGGGCGTGGCAAAAGTCTAGTTTGTCTCTCCCAGCTGCCCTGTTGCAACCTCGCGAATGTGTCATTCCAGCAAATGGTGAGATTTGCAGATGGCGTTTGCCTTTCGATGAGTCATATGGTTGAAACCACGCCGCACGACGGACCTGCTAATAGCAGAGGCAAGTTTGAGATGCGTCAATTGTTACTGTTTCAATCTTCCAAGAATATGGACTCGGAAAAGTGGAACAGCAAAATAATCGTATCAATGTTGTTTTACTGAACAGTGAAAATATTTTTTTTTTGAAAAATACCTATACCACAAAAAGTTATGAAATTAAAATTTTTGTGAAAAAATTACTTTATTTGTTTATTTTCACTTCACCTCCTGAAATGTGGTGGCGGAATAAATGTAGGTACTCATTGCATCAACACAGATAATGGAAAAAAACACACAGATGAGGGACATTAATTTCGCCACAACTACTTCATGGCACTTCCTCATGTATGCCTACTGGTTTCAAGCCAACAATTTCTGCAACGGTCAGGAAACTTTGGCCGCTGCAGGTTTCCTAATATCTCGGTGGATGCCATTCTCCAGATGATTTCGAAACATGCAGAGCTACTAATCATCACGAAATGACGCAATCTTTGCGATGCCAGGGTCAATGACCTTGTTTTAAATACAAAAGGTATTCGTGCCTGAAAGCAAATCAATGCTATAGCAATCGCACACTGCCATTGTTGTTCGACAGATATTTCGCCTGGCTTTTGCCTCACCATGTGCCTGTAAGAGTATATGACCAGCGGTTAAAGGTCTGTATTCGAGGGTGAATATTCGAAGATATAGTCACATACCTTTGGAAGGTCTTTGGTATCGTGGCGACTTTTGATATTTGAGGATTTAACAAAATTGCTTTCCGCAGCTGTAATCTTTGGAAAAGTCTAGGGTGCAACCGTCGATCCAAGTGGGTGTATGCGATGTGCCCCCATTTGAGCGATTTGTGTGCCCCCATTTGGCTTTTTGCATCTCAAGTCCTTCAAAGCGCCAATGGCCCGCGGCGAAATGTGTTTCGCTCAAGCCAATTGGTTCAAACCTGTTTATCGCGAAGGCTCCAACCTTGGCTGAGATTGAAACCTCAGTTGCCTACCTCGATTTACCCTCGGTTATCTTGTGCTTGAAACCGAGCCTATCTACCTCGATTTAGCCTCGGTTGTCTTGATCGTGAAAGCTCGGCTATCTATACCTCGGCCTAGCCTCGGTTATGTTGAGCTTGAAACCTCGGTTATCTACCTCGTTATAGCTTCGGTTTTCTTATGCTTGTAATCTCGGTTATCGACCTCGATTCAGCCACGGTTATCTTGAGCTTGAAATCTCGGTTTAGCCTCTGTTATTTTGACCTCGAAACACCGGTTACCAGCCTCGGTTTTTTCGGTTGAGCTTAAACGTCCGGATGTGATGCTCATCTCAAAAAAGACCGGCTTTCATACTCTTCGATGTCTGTCAATTCGCTCCGGAGATCGCATCTTTGGATAACCTATGTAATCTTACGCTTCCTCAATAGAAATATACCTAATAAACACGCAGGATCGCTTGTTGGAAGCTTAATCGACCTTGCTCTCCGCTTGCAAGTTTTGCATTTGTCTGCAGGTTTCGTTCAAGGATTAAATTTCTCCTGATGAAGTTTTCCCAAAAAAGATGTGAACTTATCCGGTTTATATCGCTAAATCTTTCGCTAATCGCAACCTATATTTGAGCGGCAAAACCCGACATCTTCCGTTTTAATTCCGCGGGATTAGCATTTTTGAAATCAACGTTATAACTCTTTGGCATGTCTGTACGGCGAGCCATGCTTGGTCGCAGCGATTGATTTCTCCTGCCTTATGGTAACACAAGGAATTTGGCGAAGAATGACTTTTGTGTTTTGAGTGTCAGGAAAATAAGTATAGTTGCGGCGGAATTAATGTTCCATTGGCACATGTGATTTTCCCATTAAACTGTTGCCTCCTAAACTTTTTTTCCTTCTTTTCATACTCATGCAGGCGGTGGAAATTAAAGTGCCAGATTTTAACAGATCTTGCTCGGTTGAAAAGAGGATCTTCAAATTCTGCAGCATGGCGTTTTTGCCAAAATCTGAACAGTCGCAATTTTTTGAATGGCACATTAATTCTGCCGCGACTATACAAAGCCGCAAGACGTTCAGCATCCCAGAGCAAAAAAATAAAAGATGGGTTTTTTCTGAGCAGTCGTCACGTGTTGTGTTGAAAGCACGCTCAAGGCATCCGAAATGGATTGCGCCTGCAATTTTCAACACATATGCAACACACGTCACATGTCTGCTGTGTTGAATTGCAGCTTTTGATTTCCAAAGGTGGGAGGGAGGGTGGACAAACGGGATTGCATGCAAAGAAACCACCGAAATTCGTCTTGGAGAAATATTTTAGTTCTTTTCAGGGCCGTCCAATTTCGACTGCGGGCTCGATTGAGTTTCACGCCTTGCACGAGTCTTATGATGTTTTGCGACGCATGAAGTTTTGCGTCGCATGTTTACACCACGACTCTGCGTAAATAACACTTGAGTTTTTAGTGAATTGGATGCCAAACCTTTTGACGGGGAGATGAGTTTGCGCCTGTGATTTTCAGTGCACATATGGAAGATTTTTATGCATAAGGCTTTGCCAGAAAATGCGACCTCTGGTTTTCGGGGCATTGGTGGGCCATGCGTGCGTGATTGGTCAGTGGTCTGTTCCCTGTTCGCAGTGCTCGCAAGTATGCAACGCACACTGAACTCCCACGAGAAACATTTGCCTGCGATTCATACACGAAAAAATCGATTTACGCGGCCCATACCACGAAAAACTGACGTTTTTAGCCGTGCAGGTATTTTCGAAGAAAGGATGAAACTTTCGAAACAGAAAAGACAGAATAGCAATCTGAGTTCGCTATGAGGGCTTCGAGCTGGGTTCTTTCATTCATTCATTTCATTTATTATAAACATCAGTTCACATTAATTGGTGAACATTGTCGCCGTTAGGCCCGTCAGATAATCATGGATAAAATAAACAAAATGGCAAAAGAACTAGGTTAGAAGTTGCACAGATGTTTCCCGCGCAGTGGCCATTTAGACTACAAGCGACGAGCTTGCAGGGAGAGAATTCCAGTTACGGATGGTGCGTGGAAAAAAAGAATTATAGTATTGAGTATTTTTCTTCTTAACCAACATGGCATGTGTCTATATACACTCTAAATCGGAGGTTTCCCCTATGAACACCTTTTTAGCACAGGCTTAGCTGGAAATGTTATATTCGAAACGTTTTTGGAACATGTATATAGCTTGTTCGCAAAACACGATTCCCCGCCACAAATTTGGAACACAGGACAAAACCATTTGGAACGCTACAAGCGCTCCAAATCGCGCATGTGTTCCAAGCATGTGACGTAAAAATAGCTTTCCAAGAACACAGTACGGCGTGTTCCAAAAATGTCCCGGAAGGACCACTTCCACAAAAATCGGCAACTCCAATCAGAAACCAGTTGTTTTTTGTAACGTTTAGACCGAATGAGATAATTCTAAAACTCTGCAGCTTTTTTTAGTTTTTTTAGCAGTGTAGGGTAAAAGATATTTTGAAATGCGCGTGTAAATCACTGAAACAAAAAAGCTATGCGAAAGTTTAAATTTATATTTTAAGTTTAAATTTATATTTTGCCTCTGTTTTCTCACCTCGTTCCATTGTTATTGTTGATCCAATGGCCGCCAGCCAAGTGACGCGCTCCTCCCAGGGCTCTCAAATTCCCTTACACTTTCATCATCGTGGACTGCTGACTCTTCTCCGTCGCGTAAAGGCAAAAAAGCCCCCTGGACCTGATGGCATACCGGGCAGGCTTATCAAAGAGCTTGCCACATCATTGAGTGTCCCGCTAGCTGCCTTTTTTAACCTGATCCACAGAACTGGCGTCATACCTGACGATTGGAAAAATGCGACCGTCATCCCTATTCGTAAAAAAGGCGCCCCTGCCGACAGGCTCGAGGGATACCGTCCAATCTCGCTAACCTGCATTTTCTCAAAGCTGTTTGAACGCATCCTCTCCAATTACATAACAGCATATTTGGACAACATCAATTTTTTGCATCCCAATCAATTTGGTTTTCGACGCAAGCGCTCTTGTGAGTCGCAACTGGTCCTCTTTGCAGATGATATCGCTCGAAGCCTTGACGTCGGAGTGCCTGTTGACGCAATTTTCCTAGATTTGACAAAAGCATTTGATCTGGTGTCCCATGCCAAGCTTCTTGATAAGCTTGCACTTATCGGCTTGCCATGCAGCATTATCGCCCTTGTTAAATCCTTTATAACCAATAGGTATCAGAAAGTTAGACTTCAAGGTTCAAATTCCCTTTCCATTCCTGTTACATCCGGCGTCCCCCAAGGCAGTGTTATAGGCCCACTACTTTTCTTGATTTACGTTAATGATATCGCTGAAAATGTCAAGAGTTCAATTCGTATGTTTGCCGATGACGTTGTCATCTACAGGCAAGTCCGCAATGAAAATGATTCCACTAGGCTGGCGGCCGATCTTTCTGGTATAAGCAGCTGGTGCGACAGGTGGGACATGAAAATTAATGTAAGTAAATCCAAAGTTCTTCGCTTTGGTAGCCATGCAAACCATTTCCCCTATTCCGTTGATGGAGTCCCCTTGGAAACTGTAACACATTTTAAATATATCGGTGTTCTCTTCACAAATGATCTTAGTTGGTCTCCGCACGTTAGTGATGTGGTCAAAAAAGCTTCTTCTACTTTAGGTTACATTATGCGGAATCTTACTGGAGCTACTATTGAGCAAAAAAAGCGCGCCTATGTCTCATTAGTTTTACCCATTCTCGAATATGCTTCTGCCGTGTGGAACCCCTGGAAAGTTTCGGACATCCATGCACTTGAAAGTGTCCAGCGTAGAGCCGCCCGGGTTATAACAAGCACATACGATCGTCTCGCTAGCGTTTCTGCTATACTTTCGCAACTTGGACTTCCTTCCTTGGCCAGTAGGCGTCGCTCCCATTGTTTAACCCTATTTCGAGACATTCTTTCTGGTGAGGTTGACTTCCCTTTCCCGCCGTGCTACTCCCAGAAAGTCGTTCAAAGGCGGACTGACAATGGGTTCAGCTTCGTAATTCCCCTGGCTAGACGCAACATTTATAAAAATTCCTTTTTTCCTTTGGCTATATCATGCTGGAACAGCCTTCCGCGCAGCTCACCATTCTTAACGAGTGTCCGGAATGAATCTGATGCTATTCCCGCATAATTTTTCAGTGGTGTCCCTCCTGTCGCACCATCCCGCAATTTGTTCCTTTGTGATCTTTTCATGCCTGACAATTGTTTTCTCTTTATGACCATGCGCTTTTATTCCCTTGATTTGTGTTTTAGTTCTTTTGTTCCACTGACTCGTCTTTAAACTTGATTGTTTTATCTTCTGGTCATGACTTGGCTACAAAGCTGCATCTTTAGGTCTAGGTATTCAAACAGCAACCAATTCATTTGTTGTTGTATAATTGTCAATAATAATAATAAAGTGAAGGGACTCTTTCTGTTTCGTTAAAAGAGAGAGAGAGACAGATACCGAAAGTCTATAGGGAGTCTACCAAAAGTCCTCTCATATATGTGAGAAATTTTAAAGGTCAACAAGGGCCAACTGATTTTACCAGAGCTTGAAGAATCTTCACGCCTTACACGAATGTCATGATGTTTTGCGGCGCATGTGGCCATGAGCTCTTGTGATGCGGAAACTTTTGGTAAGGCTTTTGCGCACTATACGTGCACAGGTCGAACGTCTTTTGCTAATTGTTTGCGGCTTTCTGTATGGACATCGCAAGTGGATTAATCTTCTTTCGTGGATCCTGCAATGGAGCTATATCCGCCGAGGATTTTTCGGCTAGCTTCGGTCAATCAAGGATTTTTGGTGCACTTCAAAATTTGTGACATCTACTTCTTCTTGCTATCCTGTGTCTATTTTCAACAATGGTGTTATCATTATTGGCCCTTTTAATGCCACAGAGTACCGATACCTTCTGTCCCACTGTCGTAGTTGTCTCATCTGCCGGTATATCGGTATGCCGGTATATCGGTATGCCGGTTTATCGGTAGCCGTTATATCGGTTTTGTATGCACACCACAATATGAAGTGCAAAATCGCTTTCAAATCCGTCATGGGAAAGAAAACAAGTGAATATAAATTCGGCAGGCCCTGCCTATGCCTTATTCATCATCTAGGCTGATGCTAGACGCCTAGTGACAGCAGCACTTTAACCCTTCGGCTCATTTTTCACGAACTCTAACAGAGGGTGGCACCTGAAGGGAACCCCATGATAAGCTTGCGTTCAAAAATCGTTTCTGGATTTTCTATACACAAGCCTACACTTCGAATGTACAGCATCAACCAAAAGTCTTATCTCACGCTGATGAGTAAAAGCAAGACGACACTGCATAAGTCAAGACCTGATTCTTTTTCATTTTTTTCCATTGTTGCCGTGAAGCAAAAAATGTTTTTTTGAAAATCGCCGCCAGAGGCGCTCTTCTGGAACCAAAGAAGTGGCACGGTTTTGCAGCGCCGAAAGCATTTATTGCGATGTTCAGCTGTGTTTGGACAGAAAAAATGAATTCGTCAGTCGTGGAAATTAAACAATTGCTGCGTGAAAACAATGGGCTTGGTCTCAGAAGAGCGCCTCTCGTTGGAGATTTTCCGAATCATTTTTGCTTCACGGCAACAATGGAAAATATGAAAAAGAATCAGGCCTTCAGAAAGAAGTGATGGTCTTGGCAAAAGTGTAGCGACTACATTTTCTCGAGGGCAATTTTGCAGTACCTACACCTACTGGGATTGTATACCTATACCCTGCCTATACCATCGCAATGTGCATCCCATGATTTTCTGTTTGCAAACATTCAAATTGGATCTGTGGGTCCCACACTTCAAAAACACCGAAAACAGCTTATGCCGATGGCCCCTGCCTTCGTTGAATGATTGGAATGCCCTCCCTTCCAAGCTCCTCGAACCGCCGATATCCGTGCCCATACTTAGGCGCAGGCTATCAAATCTTTGGTCACCTTCCCCGTCCACAAGTATGGCTCGGTAGGTGCAGTGGCAAGGGTAAAGTTTTTGATTGATGGTGGAATTGTCTGTCTGGTTGAACGTTGTCTGGTTGAAATGTTTAATTTTAGTCAAGGTTTTAAATTTTGTATGTCTATTACTTCCTTCTATGTCATTAGCTTGTCTTTGTAACCAGTGTTATGATAAGGGGAATCCCCCTCAAATACAGATATTCATTCATTCATTCATTCATGTCGGGCCAAATGAATGGACTGGCAAATGTGGACATGCAACTGTATGGTATGTAGGTTTACGTGTAAATCGCGTCGTGCTATATGTGAACGCCTGTTGGTTTTGCGGCCAACGACATGCCTATAGAGTGCAGTGCATGCGGGCCAACTGTGACAACAAAAAGCTTGCAATTCTGTCAATAACACGCGTTTCGGAGACAGATTAATCGCAGCGGGGATGAGGAGGAATGTCTTGCGGCATAAAGACAAATAGCTCTTTTTTATTCAGTACACTTCCTTGCATATTCTTTATCGGTAGATGGTTATTGTAAATATCCCTGTAAATATCTTTATAAGTAAATATCCCTGTAAATATTCACTATCGGTAGATAGTTAATGTAAATATCCCTGCAAATATCTTGTGAGCTTTGTTTGGTAAAAACTGGCAGCAGGATTGGGGTTCCATTTTGCGAAACCCATCCGTTGCAACTGAATCCGACAACGAATTGGAGACACAGAGTAGCTTTTTTCGATCATTTTGACTGCCAGGAATCCGAATGTCAAGAGGGACCTAGCGCACTCTCTTGGGGAATACCGCGACACTTTCACCGGAATGAAAAATGTGCGCAAAATTGAATTGCAAGTTTTCCTTTTTGGCAAAGTATCCATGGCGGCAAATTTGGATCTCTGGAAGTTCATGGAAATGTGCAAATGGAAAGTCAAGGACAAAATTATACGGAACTGAATCAAAGGCCTTGGCGAGGTCACTGAAATAGTGGACTCTCCTATGTGGGTGGGGTGAAATCGAGTCAATATTCTTTCCAATCAACGATCATTAAATTTATCAGTGCTTGCGTGCTCGCCTTCACTTACACTTTGGATCACTGATAAGGTGTGGTGTGACATTTTCAAACTGTCAAGCAAGTTACCTTCGCCAGTGTTTCCACGCACCTGTTTGAAGCCAACGCACGTATACTCTTAGACTTGTCTGTGCTTATGGACGACCTGGTCCAATTATATTTTCCATTTCCTCATTTTCCGCCTTACAGAATTTCCTTGCGCTTGGAAGAACTTTCCAGAAATCATGAAACTTCGTGATGATTATTATTGTCTATAAACAAGTTCGCGCTCCGTACTCGCTTTGCATGGTCGCGGGATCTTCCAATCTGCAGGCTCTTTTATTTCATTCTTCACAGAGCTCTTT
>JASGXE010011310.1:0-13017 GCA_030068105.1 Sinentomon sp. SZTP_YWyxl
AGCTGTCCATTTTCACGTTTGCCGTTTGTGTACAGTTGTTCATTTATTTAGTTGCCTTTTCAAAGAAAATAAAAAAGGCAAGAGAAAATCATGTAGATTTTGTCGTGCCAATAACGTTTCCAAATTTCTACCACGGCGTCTTGAGTTTATTCGTAATGGTATCCGATGAAATAGGCCTGTCTGACGGTGGAGAGATGTGGTCTGTGCAAAGTTGCGGGGAAAAAGCGCTTTCATGTATTTCTTCACCTGATTTCGCATTTTACCCGCAATTGTGGGTAAAATTCGAAATCAGAATGAGAAAGAGATGTGGTCCTGAGTTTGGCCGCCATTGCGCGTGAACGCAGGACCACATCATTGCGGGTAAACTCAGGATCAGAGATGTGGTCCTGAGTTTAACCGCATAGGACCACATCTCTCCACCGTAAATGGCAACGGCGGAGAGTGGATTCGGGTCATTTAGCCACCGGGAATTCGAAAACTGCATTGTGGCTGGACCACGCCCAAAGCCGCGAAGTTTCTTATCTCGAATCTTCCGCGAATAATTACTTGTGCGTGAAATTAAAAGTGTGGTAAAGTTTCCCTAGACCAAAAAAGTCAATACGCTCACCAGTAAAGAAATACCAATTCCAAATCGTACACAGATGAAAAGAAGTGTACATGGGCACTTCAAAAAGCTTTTCATGTGATTCCTGATGCCTCATTCGATAAATCCACGACCTGTCTGCTGTTCAGTTTACGTATAGGGACCGCCAAAATTCTTCGAACGTGACAGAAATTTCAAAGCTCTGCCCAATGCGAGGGCCATATAATTTCAACAGGGATTGATGCAGCTTACGTCGAACCAGAATGTCATGATGTTTTGCGTCACAAGCTGCCATTGATTCAAAATGGCTCCTGAGTAAGAAATTAACTCCAATGAGAATTTTGGCGTGATGAAGTGCAGATGAGCGCTTGAAGCACTTTATTTCCGGGAAAACGATGCCATCGGCTTGTTTCTCCTTTGGCTCCAACCAGGCCAGTTTATCATTTTGGAGAAAATAACCTGTACGCTCTTAGGCTGGCTCGATTTTAATGTCATTTTTTCGCTGATCCGTGTTTTTAAATCTGCATAATTATAATCACCGTTCTGCAGACCATCATACAGAAGGATGTATACATCGGCGACATCATTTAGTTTTTTCCTCTTGGAAAACCTTGCATGTGTTTTTCATTATCGAGTAACTGCCAGTTGCTGGAAAATACTTGATACGTTTTTTGAAAATGCGATAACATATTTCTCTCAGAGGATCAATTGAATCATTCGACGTTTCTTTCCAGAAATTCACTTTCCGAACAATAATAACTTTGTAAAAAATCTGCAGGCGAACTGCCACCGAAAGTGTAAAAAAGAAAGCCAAACACAGCATTTGACCGCTATTGTGTGGCAATATAGCCATCAAGTGGTGACATGTCAAGCATGCGGATGTAAAAAACGCCACCTATCCAGTGGTCCTTTAAATCCATCACCGATTTGGTGTCATTATTGAGATAAGACGTTGGATAATTAACAACAATTTAGTGTGGTTCTTTCTGCCATTTTTTGTGAAGTTTGTGGTGCAAAGTACCACCAACGTTTTGCAGTGTGATCCTACAGTGAAGAAAAAATTCTACGTGTAGGTACGAGTATTCCATGACAGAACACATTTTCCGAACTTGGGAAGAACATGCAATCATTTCAATCATTGTGTCACAAGCGTCCCGAACTTGCGTTGATTGCTGTGATGCAAATAAATTGTTCCAAGATTTGTAAAAGGACAGCTGACCAATGAACTCACTTTCCGAACTTGGTGTGGGCACAGAGCAATTCGAGAATGAAAATGACCACGGTCAGAAAAACTCCGCACGCCCACATGACGTATCCCGTCCAGATATCGGATGGTGAAACTCCGTAAAATTCAATGACACGGGTACACTTCCTCTTCATCGGCAGCCACTTGTTTCGAAGCCTCGAAATTGCGCCTCGTTCTGTCAAGATCAACAAACTACGAAAGAAGTGGAAAATGGAAAGTGGGGTTAAATACCTTGCGATAATGTCATTTTGTTTGGGTTTAAAAATTTGTTCTTTTGCCCTTTCTGACTTTAATTGAAAGAAAAAAATTTTAACGTTTTTAATTAAACGTTTTTTTGACGCGTTTAATTCAGTTCACCACAATCGGCTTGCGTCATTCTTAGACATTCCGGAAAATTCCGAGAGCGAAATTCAAGGCCATTTTATTCAAGATTGACGTGGACTTTCAAAAAATACGTGGGTCGGAAAATGAGTTTTGCAGGTGGCCCAGAGCTTGGCTGGCGTTCACCCGATTTCATTGATTTTTGGTCACTTGTGACGCCAACCCTTTTTGACTAATGTTCCAAAGGAAATCTGAATCAGCCTCTGTAATACTTAGATACAGGCATTTCAAAACGTTCCGGTTTTTACTGTGCCGAAAAAGCATGGTTGTCCCGAGACAGGGTCGACAATTTCAATTGTTCATTCAGATGTCTCCCCAAGAATACGCCACCAAAATTCAGGCCATTTTAATAGTGGTTCACCCGGGTCAGTGACCCCTGTTTGCAGCTACAGGTTGGTGGTTTGAACATTCCCAAAGTGGTACAGGGTGTTTCAAAGACAACCCTTGTAATGTAGAGAAAATACCAGCCACGAACGCAACAAAATATCGATGGTGTAAGAAAGTGGTTCCACATAGTGAGATCCCACCTACTGGCGATTTTGCTTCCAATAAGTGCCTATTCTGTGGCACAGTTTCAACAATCTACCCTGATTACAGAAGACTCGGGAAACTTTGGACTAAATAGTGTCTCAGGCAAACCGTCCAAACACCACTGAGCAGAAAGGTAAATAAACAAGTTCGTGCGCAAAGAAAACGTTAAATTATTCAACTCTGGCTGTTCAAAATAACAAGCAGAGAATAAACAAACGTGATGAAACTTGATTTTCCTGATGGAAAAACTCTTGCTAGAAATTGACGCAGTTCGAATGAATGAAGTTGCGCATCGCCAAGCGGTTTTTCCTCATCAACTCCTACCAAGTATGTGCATTTTCGACATGGATTTCGATTCTAGTTGGGCTGGAGGTGTAGTTAGCATCCTTAACAAACATCATGAAATCACATGATTGGATCAAATTGGGATACACATGACGGGCGTCTTCGAAAAACCCCACCAAAGTGAGTCCATGTGGCTCCTCACATACATGGAGTCCTCACATTTCGAGGACCACAGTCATTGACGGAGTCCATCATCACATAAAGTGAAGAAAATTGGGATGCCCTGCAGGAGAAAAGAGTTGTTCTCGGTGCCCATCCTCAAGGTACATGTGAGCATGCACCGCGCCACTTTTGACCTTTTCCGAAAATTCGAGGGAGCATGGCAGAGATGCAATTTCTTCGGGTCAAAAACTTCTCAAAATCAGCCAATTCAGGTGACAAAAGCAACTCCTTTCGTGAGATCATAGTTTTCCTGATACTCACACAATATGGCTGAAAATTTGCAAAAATGTTCCGAACGAAATGCATGCAGCAGAGAAAATTCGGAATGACTTCGATATCACCGAATTCAAGACAAGCATTCAAGCTGAACCCGTCGATCTCGCTAATCCATTACTTATCCAGGACATTTTGCACACATGAGGCGATTCCTTTTCTTTGGCCGAAATTTGAGATGTGCCAGGAGTCTGGATGAATAAATTCCATGGGAAATGGCGGAGCCCGCGATTAATGCTTTGGTTGCAAGGTGAATGGTGTTTTAGTGTGAACATTGACGTGTGCTCTGACTCTGAGGAGGGCTTCTGCAAAGTTCACTTGTGTGTGAACGTATACGTTCACACACAAGTGAACGTACACGTTCATGCTTGAACGTATACGTTCAAGCATATATGCAAAGTTCTGCAAAGTTCACTTCACCAAACGAATGTGTAAATATATTCACAACTGAGTTTCGCTTTTGTTTTTCTTTCCTGTAGGTACCTATTTGTCTGTCTGTCGGGAAAATGATATGGTTTTCTGCTGCACATACAATGCAATCTTTGACACCATGTTGTTCATTCGCTGATGCGCAGATTAAAACTCCAATGAAATGCTTGTGCAGAATAACTGTGAAATTTCTGAAAACTGACATTTCTAAAGTTCACTTTCCGTTCTTTCAACATCAAAGTGAGAAATCAGTGAATCTGCAAAAATAAGGGAGAGTTGTTGGTATCCATCCATCTCGCAAGCGGAGTCGTTTTCGTTGGCGGTAATCTGCTTGGTTAGAAATAGACTTGTCAACAATTATTCAACTTCCGCCTTCAACAATTATTCAACTTCCGCCTGCATTCTTCCGAGATGAAACGGGCTTGATTGAAGAAAATCTTCCTTTGGCGGAAAGTCTTCCTGAATAGGTACTTGCTTCGGAAACATTTCAGTTTGGGCTGCGATCTTCCGCGGGATATAAAGAGACTGGGCCACAGAACACAGAAAAAGACCACTCGCTTCAATAAGGACAATTTCGACAAAGATGGTCAAAACGTTTGTAAGAAGCTGAGAGTTTCAAACAAAGGACCTAATATTGGCATTCAAGCAAGCTAATTCAAGATTTCCTGCATCTCCATCAGACGAGTCCAATGATGAAAACCCAAAATCGAGAGCTGTTCCCCTTGGAACCCTTGTCGCTCGCCATGACCTTGAATGGGGTCGCTCCTCAGACTTCCCTTCCAGAATCCAAACAGCCCAATTCAATCATGATCAAGATGAAAACTCCGTAATCAAGAGCTGTTCCAATTGGAACCTCAGACCCTTGTCCCTAGCCAGGCGGCATGCCTCGAATGGGTTCGCTCCTCAGACTTCACTTCCAGAAACCAAACCGGATTCTATCATGCCAGGTAACTGGTCCAATGCACACTTGTAAAGTGTTACGGGAAAATCAACGAAAGACTTACGCGTTGTCAAAAAATTCCTTGTATGGTGATTTGGCCTGGATACCCATAGCCAGAAAGTGCTCCGATCCGGGAATTGGAATTCTGATCAAATTACAAACCTGGAAAGAATACCAACATTGCTTGTCGTGTCACAACTTTGAGAGGAGTTAATTTCTTTTCAAAATGCAAACATGAAATTTTCATAAAATTAAATTCGAAAAGGTATATGCATTTTGAATAAACGCTAAACAAACCGTGCAGAAAGTGGAAAACGAATAATGGTGGTTGGGAATATTAGTTCGTTCCAATTGAAGGCAAATAACAAATGGCCAATCGATCTGTGGACATTAAGCGGTGTGCGAAGCCTAAACTGATTCATGATTTTTCCAGCCATCAAGGAAAACGATGCCCTTCGCTTGAAAACCACAGAAGTCTTTGCTTGGCATGGACCACATCTTGGTACAACGATTGAAATTCCACAGGTTTTTATCACAAGTAAGACCGATCTGTGAGGGATCAGAATTCTCAAGCCATCACGGATGACAATCGAATCGTGCCGTGATCAGCATGCGAGTCAGAGACAGTGAAATAGAGGGGAGAACTGGAACGATAACACGCGTTCGCTCTGCGCTGCGACAACCGTGCCGTTTCTGTCTCTGCTGTGTCGTCCCTGTGGTATGAGGAAACACACTGCTGGATTGTTGTTGGTATGGAGATTTCGACGGCTGTGCGCTTTAATTTCATTTTTTGTGACATGGAGGTGCTGTTTATGCCAGTGTCATCTGGTTGTTCTTCCTTGCATTTTGACACAAATCTGGTCTTGCCGCATTTTGTCCCACACATGTGACTTTTTGCCAAAATGAAAGGGAAAATATCATGGAATGAAAACGGAATGATCATGAAAATCGTTGATCAACGCGCAATGTTTCCTCTCAGGAATGATTCGAAATGTGCTGAGCACCTCCGCACCCACAAACCAATGAGTGACCACCCTGAAGCTAACTTAACCTTACCTACTCCTACCCTCACCACCTGCAAGGTTAACAGACTGGCAGGTTGACAAGAAGCAAAGGCGAACACCCACCAGTCTTGCACCTATAAAGTTTGTGGTGAGGACAGGGGTTCGGTCAGCTTGAGTTGGCTTATAAATGATCGCCCACAAAAATCAGAATGCCAAGAATTGAAACCGCAAGAACAGCATTCTGGAGCACCTGCAATGGGCTGGCTATTGCCTGCACGGGGAAATGAATTGCGTGCTGTGGCACCTTCAAGGGATCCTATTGGCTGGAAACAGCGGTAATGATTTCGAAAATCGGTTCAAAAGTTGAGATGTGGGAAAACGAACCCCAATTCACTTCGCAAACCCCACAAACCTTGGGGCAATAACCTTGATCACCTCAACAACCTGGCACCTCAGGGCAGTGGCGTCCCAGGGCCACACTGATGATGGCTTGAAAATGGGGAAAATGACTCTTTAAATAGGTCGTAATGGGGAAAATCACGGTGAGAACGACCCTGTTGGCTTCCTGGTACGCACTTACAAACCTGTGGGAACGACCCTAAAATTGAACTACACCCCAGCAGAGCCGTGGAGTCAAGGTGCCGCAAAATCCCGGAATGTGGCTCTGCATCAGTGATACAATTGACTTGCAGTGTAGCGATGCCATTCTGTGACGCCAAACTTGATTTTGCGAGGGACAAAAATCTGCCGCCAAGGGAGTTTCTTTGAAATTTTTGTGTGCAAAAATGGTTGGATGTCAGTGGTTTCACTGCTTTTCGGCCTGTTCATTGAAAATAACTGCGGGAGAGATCACTCCCTGAAAAGTACCTACCATTGGCTTTTTACTGTTTTGATGTGGGCATTTCCTAACGTTTTCCCGCAGATGAGTGCGGTTTCAGACCAAAATTGTCACCGAATCCCCGGACAGAGGCTCTTTGCCGCGCTTCAACTCCCGCCCACAGGCTTCGCTTCGGTGGCTTTCGGTCCAAATGGTCGCTTGCGGCTCCAGTTGGCCCAATGTTGCCCCTTGGAAAAAAAAAATTCTGTGCGCGGCCATACCAATTGCACCCATATCATCTTAAAGCAAATCTTAAAGTTTAGTTGAATGATTGCGCCCCAGGGTGATGTGGATCTGAAAAAGTGAAAATGGTGGAGAAATGATCTTCAAAATCTCGTGTGATCGATATTTATGGGTTGCAACAGGAAGTTTTTTCGGCCGTTGGCTGCGACGTCATACGAGATACCTGTTGAAGTTGGAGATTGTAAAATCCGGATCAAAACCGCTGTCATTGCTCCTGAGGGTTTGAGAAATTGAAACTGTTGGCACCTGATCCCGTTTCAAAAATCGTTTGTTAATTAAATGTGGTGCTTCGACCGAAAATCTTCGGGCTTGGAATGCATTTCCCCAGTTTCGGACCCCTTTGCAAAGAATGAATTAATTTGTGAAGTTGTTGAGGAGCGCAACAGCCACTTTATCCTGAGTTGACGTGACTGAAAATCTGTGAAATGAAAACTTTTGCCAACTGATGAACTGCGCAAATGAGAAAACATTCCCCGAATCGTCCAAAATAGCCAATGACGAAATCCCGCGGCAGGCTGTGCAGACATTGCTTCGGCGAGACGTTGGGCGAATGCGCTTTGGAAGAAGCTGGCATCGCATCTCTGTTCCTTTTATCATACCAAAGGGCGCATGCAGGGGAAGAACAAACGGCGTGTTTTTCTGTGTTGTGTTTGCGTTCCAGTTCTCTTATACTTCAATGGTCAGAGATCCAAATTTACAGGCTTTCAAAGACAATTGAATCTTAAAAACAGATCTCAATTTGCATGTGGACAAACCTGAATTGCACTCAGGACTGCTCTGGCATGAATTTCACCTCTCAATTCGTCAGTCAGAAATGCGAATGCGTCCTGTTCGAGCTTCTCGAATGCAGCTTGATGATCCTCGACTATATTCTCTTTCTTGGAAGCTCGTTTGAACAGTGATGTTAACACCGGATCTGCTGCCATCTATATGATAAAAGCCAAAAAAGACACAGGTGCAAGTTTGGGAGGCACACGTTGACCCAACAATGTGTAAAGGCGTGTGGGGCACACTCCAAAGGATGATCAGCAGTCGTTGTACCATTTTCGAAACCCATGCTCATTTCCTGACTGCCTGAATGACTATTTCAGTTTGAAATTTTAAGCCAAACCTGATGCGCCTTCGAACTCTTGAGATCTCAATGGAACCAGCTGACGCCGTGTCGGGGTGTTACTTCCGAGGGTGCAGGGTACAACGGCCCCCTGACGAGAAACACTACTATAGAGTTAGTTGCTTGCCCCTCTGTGACATGTGTATTTGGTTCGTCCTGGTGGGAAAATTTGGCCTCCAGAAAACGAATATTGCACCAAAAATGAACCCTAAATTATTCTAAATTTCAAAATTTCTTCAGCTCCCCGCCAGGGACTCTGCCCCTTGGAACCTCGCAACACCACATCCGGAAGCAGGCTTTTAAACAATAAAGTCAGACTCACGTCAAGCTGCCCATCCTTGACGAGATCGTTGGAGACACCGAAGCCTGCTCTGGTTTTCATGAGGTCATAAAGAGTGACCCGAGTTTCAGTTTGGAGTGCCAACAGGGATGTAATTGAAGCTGACATGCTGGTGTAGAGGACAACTGCCATCAAGAAACCAGTGAAGAAAATTATCCTGGGTGGCCAGGCACGTGGCTGACGGTGAATACCTGATGTAAAAGGAAACGGAATGTGGAAATCATTCGTACAACACACAAGTCTGTGCCTATCTTGAGTGAGGTGATGCACGACTATCCACTGTGCCCGTGCTTCATTAGTCAAAAACAATGGATGCAATAGGTGCATCAGAAACATAACAGTTCACCCCCACAGAGTTGTGACCTGTGGTTAACTTGGTTAATCCAGGATTGGTTAATCCATGATTACGCAATCCTAACACCCTTTGCTTGATCCTGAGTGAGAGTTTAAATCAGGATGGAATTTAGATCCTTGGCGAAAATCGGTTACACTTCCACATGCTTACGTTTAATGCAGCCAATTTCGGTGACGTTATGTTGGCCCAATAGATTGGCAATTAACAAGCGGTATTATGTGACCCAAGAAAAAAGCGGGCAAAAACAATTGGCGATGTGGATGACAGGACCAAAGGCAGAACAGGGTAGCTCAGGTTTGGTTCGCTTTAAGAAATGGCGAGATGCAAACACGGAAGCCGTTTCAGAATTCAGCTATTCCGACAATAACAAGACATTTGAATATCGTGCATAAATCGCCAAAGAAATAACCTTGTTGGAATAGGGCTCCGACGATCCACATGACGCAATCCCTGAATAACCACTGCTGCTGTTCACCGCTTTGATCATCTCCTTCGGCTGCTTTGTTTGATACCAACCTTAACAAGTCAAGGAAAGGTTAAACCATATAAATGCGGGCAACATCTGGGAAGCGTTAAATGACGACGGTTGCTTGTTTGATTAATATTTTAGACTAAATGTGACAATTATTTTTGCACAAAATAATTGCACCCCATTTTTGTTGATTCACTCTGCAATGTTAACCTAGAATTTCAGAAAATGGAATCCCTCAAAAGCATGAAAGTGTTTCTGCGTCTTCATTTTTTAACGTCTTGTTTCTACGTTGTGCTAAAACTGTTAACAGATCATCAATGTGCTCGAGAAGATTCTTGATTCTTTTCGAGCACACAGAAACTCTGTTTAGGGTATTATTCTCTGTTGAACATTCCAACGTTTCCATAGTGGAAATAGCCCAAACAACCTGGGTTAACGTTGAAATGTGTTAAGAAAATGCTTCAAACGTTGAAATGTATCAAGCAAAACAGAAATACGCGCTGCTCGACGTACTACACACTCTTGAACGAAAACGTTTGTAAGCGTTGATATGTGAAATAATTGCGGTTGGGTGTAATTGAATGTTCATTCAAAAGAAATCTATTTTTTAGGAAAACTAATTTTTTTCAAAGTCTTGCCCGATCCTAAAAATGATGATCACGACCTCAACTTTGTCAGAAATATTAAGATTGGAGTGCATGAGACTTGACTATAGACGGCCAAAACTCGTGACCACGGACTTTTGGATCTCCGCATTCTTCACCATTTCCTTTGTAACAACATGCAAGGTATGCCGTTGTTTCTCTCACACTTTCCGTCAATTTCATTCGCTGTGAGATAAAAAAAAGAACTAACTTCCACTTCTGTGCAGCCGTTATATCTTCATCGGCCATGATTTTTGCCTGTCTATCCCTCTCTTCGAATGATGTGATTTTGATGGCATAATAGAAGATGATGGCCAAAACCAACGACGCAACAATCGATACCAAAACCAAATCGTACGACAGTGCAGAATTTATGACTTCCCCTCGTACCAGCAGGCCTGTTCCTTTGAAAAATACAGTGTTCCTGAAATGGGCCGAAATATAAATTAATTAACAAATCAATAATTAATTAAACCGAAAATAAATTTCAACTTTTACTTGGGAAAATGGGTGATGGCATAGGATAAACACAAAATAGGTCGCAGGCTTGCGGTTAACGTACAGCCCACAATTATTGGGCTGACTTAATCCGTTGGACGCTCCACTTTATAGCTTGCGCCATCACCACCTGCCAGCGTTTCGAGAACGAACGTCCCGAAAGGTATGATTTTTTATGAAGAGAGCTGTACTCTTTAAATCATTCATTCAAGGACATTTTCGTAAAAAGTAAACTTGTCGGTGACTTCTAACAGTTTCACGAAGATTCAGTGCGAGATATTTGGGAGAAACGCAGAAAATCGTATAATAACGTTGAGAAATAACATGAACACTGACATTCGCATATGATGTTTCCCGTATTTCGGATATTTCTAAATGCTGCTATGTTGACTGACGTTATCATCGCATTCTGCACTATTGTAGACAGTGCTGACACCATGATGTACCGCCTTGCTGTCCATAATGAATTTTGCAAGGTCAAGAAGGGTCGCTCCAGGTAGGCTAATATGAGCACAAGGTCCAATTTCCAAAGCGGCGAAAGTGTGCTTTATGAGCGAATCACCTATGAGAAGTGTGCTTGCCGAATGATGACCCCTGAACAGCACACGACGGCCGAAACTTCGGCGATTGGGCACCGACATCGAGACTGGGGCCGAAGAATGGTGCGTGTCACGGAAAAAAACTATCTAACGATATCTCGAAAATTTTCATATCGTTGCTTCCCTCGCGACATTCGAGGCCTCCAATCATTATCAGATAAGCAGAATAGGCAATTATGATTACAGCCAAAATCTATTTTAGAGAAGTATGAGCATTGCGACAAGGTAAGCCACTGATTCCGCCGCGGTTGCACGGAGAACAAGGACCTACCTGATTCGCAAAACAGGTGCAGTGAAATCCAGAGTGCTGGAAACTCCTTCCGTCAACTTCAACATTCCAAGCGTCACGTCAACTGTACCGTCGCTTAGTTTCGTCTCGATTTCGTTCCAAGTTGTAGCGGACATAATATCCAAGCTATGTTTAGGAAAAATGGAAAATAATAATGCAAAACAAACGGATGACGTAAACAGTGCGAAGCGTGCAATGTGCAAAGAATTTGAACAAAAGATGTGTGGTAGGTGTTCCCAGTCGGTGTTCGAGTGTTCCGGAAAACTTCATGATGTCCATACAGGATGTGCTGATGGGGATCGCTGCGAAAATCCGGAGTGAGTTGGAGTTCTTACTCATCTTGCTGGGTTCAAAATTCCAAAAAGGACCTTCTGCTGTGTTATCATGAGCACCATAGACCCTCATCTCTCCTTGAAATACTTCTCCAATTTTATCCGAAAAATTTTATCCAGCATCAATAGACCCTCATCTCTCCTTGAACTACTTCTCCAATTTTATCCGAAATATTTTAACGCATCTTGTGGGTGATAAATGTTCCAGTGAAAATTTATCTTCCGTGAATGATAGAATGGCCGTGAAGCAATTTTAAAATTAGCTGACAGATCACATTTCAAATGTCAGAAAATTTGACGAATCTCAGATCTGGCAGCGAGCTGATCTGCTGTAAACGCTGCATAAATACCATGCTATTATTTTGAAAAATGAACCAGGTGCCATTGTCAGGTTGCGCATTGATTTAATCATGGATCTCAATGTGAATTATTAAAACCTCAAAGGGTAGATGGAAAATTTCTTACGACAAGTTGAAATATTCCACCAAATGCTGCAGAACAGCAGCACCGTATCCCGTCGTTTCACTGACAGTTCCGTTGCCTTCAGATGGATCATAATCGTATGAAAAATCTAACGATTGCTGTTGAAGAAAAATTAAAGAAAAATGAAACTTGTTGCTGGTGAATGTGTGATTGATTTTACTTAATAAATACCAAGCTATCATTGTCAACAGAAAACCCAACTATTTCTGTCAAAGGAAAGCAGTCGAAGTTCGCAAGGGAAAACCGAGCGATTGTCATCGAAGGAAATCAATGCATGCAGAAATATGCTTACCATAGATGCACCCACAACTGTGGCTCTTTCGAAGTTCCTTCCGTCAACAATTCTGGTTGCCAATTTCGTTACTTTCGATTCATCCGTAGGTGACCAAGTTCCCACCAAACGACGAATCATTTTCTGCTCCCGGCCGACCTATGCGACAAAAATGAAAACTGTGTCATATTCCAACTCTGCCTGTACAACCTCTTGCGGCAATTTTTGAGTCTTTCAGTTTTGAGTTTTTGAGTTTTTCAATATTGATCGGGCAATTCGTGTTTCTCACAAGAATCCCGGACGCGTATTTCATTAATATATACGAATCGGGAAATATCCTTATTTGGCGCTTTGCACAAAAAAGCAAAATAAAGCTAACTTAACCTAACCTAACCAACTAACCTGCCCTAACCTCGCCTAACTGACATATCCTAACCTTACTTTACCCATTTTCTGTGTTCAGAGTGTTTTCGTGCCTTTTTTGTTGCTTGGGACTTTAACATGGGGTAAGATGGAAAAGTGCCCGAATCGAATAGATTAATCAAATACGCATCCCGGACCTGACCAGCATGTCCGATGCACATCCGATTCTGAACTTCACATTTGGGG
>JASGXE010011311.1:0-14212 GCA_030068105.1 Sinentomon sp. SZTP_YWyxl
CTTTCTCTTCTGGTAATTTAAATATTTGGAAAAAAAGACGATTGAAATGGACCTGCAGTTAGCCCAAAACTGGATCTAAAAGTTCTTTTGTTTGACCTTTGGTCACAGTCTGCCACTTCAGTCATAAAAAATAGATTGGAAGCTGGTCATGACTCATGTTTTGGTTACTCAACTTGCTGCAGTTTTCAATTTCATATTTTCCGAGTTCTTGTTGATTTGCCGAAATTTGATTATTTGAAAAATCTCATATCAGACGATTGAATGCGCCACAAAAAAACCTTTCTGCAAAAGTTGCACGTCACAGGTTGGGTTTCCGATTCCATTTTGTTGTTGAGGTTCGATCAGCGTACATTGCTTTTCAGTGTTGAGATTGTCAGCTGAATTTGGATTTGAACAATTACTGTTCATTACCCTGGGCACCTTGAGTTTTGGGGGTTTTGGGGATAGGAAATTTTGAAATTACTGCAGCTTTCCCGGGCTCACTCTTACGAAGTTTCCCTGCTCACATATGAATTGATATTGCAGGAATTAATCACGTTTATTTTCTTTGAAACAGGAATCTCTATGCAGAATATTTATATATGCATTCATTGGCTGGGTAGCATAGATCCATGCACTTTGTTGACATCACATTTTGTGTGCCCAGCTTTCGAAAAGCCTTGGGCTTGCAATTACCTGCCGCAGTATCGGAACAGTACCTACAACAAGACAATGCTTGATAAACGGCTGCTGGCGGCAACTCTTCATTAGTGAGGTTCTTCTTTGCTGGGTGAACGAATAGATTGGTACCGTGGCCAGAGCTCCGTCAGTCACCTATCTGAGTATCAGAGCTTCATTGGGTGTGGCGAGAACTTAAGAAGTCACAACAGGATTCCTTGGATCAGCTGGCAGTCATGCAGCAATTGGAAATCCCATGAATGATTGCAAATCCAACTGCTTTTTCTTGCCTACTTGAATAAAGCACCTGTCAGCCTTGGGTGTTTGGACTCACATGTTGAAGTTGGAGGTATTTGCTGTTCCCCTATGGTAGGTACCTATTATGGCTGTTAGATTAAGGCAAAAAAAAAAGGTACAGCATGATACAGAAGGGGCCTAGGCCTTTGTTGATCAATTGATTTTTATTTTAACCTCATATCTAGTGCTTATGTGAGTATGACTGTTTTCCTTTTATTTTGTGCATTTTACTTCGCTCTTCAAAGAGTTGTAATGTACCTGTTGCCATGTCTATGAGGCCCAAGTGTACTTAACAAGGCTGCCCATTACAAGTTTCCATCATAAAAAGGCCTTTTAATTTTTTGTGCTGAGTGGCCTGAGTGAGTGGTTCTCCTTTCCTGTCTCCTTGGGTTCTACCCCGACCCTACAGATGTCTCTTGCTCACTGACTTTGTTTGTGGCCTCTGCTCTCGAATTCTCAAAGACTTGGTTGTTTTCAAATTTCATTTTATAGCTGCTGTTATAGATCTTCCGCATTCGAATCAGACGTAAGTTATCGTAGTCGTCATCAGGCAGTCAGCCTGAACCCAATGAGGATTATTCTGAGGGTGAGAGTGTAATTTGCAGTGATTCTTCCGATTGGTCAAAGGAATCAAAATCCATTCACTTTTCAACAAATTAAACTGTGTGTATAGTGGCTAAGGCTTCCCCCCCGACATGGCCCACAGCATACCACAAGTATAAATGGCCCACGAATACCAGCCCTGACGGTAGGACCATTACACACCATAACAGGCAGTGGTTTCGATTGGCCCATCGTGCAATTCAGGTCGTGGGCCAAAACATACTGAAATCAAATGGCCCACTCAAAATGCTGGAAATATTTTTACTTGGGTTGTGAAACGGACTTCTCATCCCCTTGATCCTGTCAACAAAAATAGAAAAATATCGCTGGTGAAACAGCAAGAAGTAGCAAAACTTCTTTTGAATATTTCAATAAAGTTTGATGCTCGGATAGGTTCCATCCAACCTTTGATGGACAGAATTCCTCTGTTGAAAGATGAATCCTGATGTGTGATCAGTAAAATTTCGAAGCTTTTTGACTGGTTGTGCACGTCGAAATCGAGATAAAGTCCAAGTGAGACCTTCCATGAAAACATCACTTGAATCCATGAAAGTCCAAAATGTTGCCTGAAATAAAATTCCAGAAAATCAAAATCTTGACTGGCGATTTGGAAGGTGGTCCCTGAAAACCGCGGACAGCCGGACAGCCGGACAGGACTGCCGGACAGGCAGAAAGGACCGACCCGGACGGGTTAGGTTAGGTTAGATTAGGTTAGGATAGTCTATCCTAACCTAATCTAACCTAACCTAACCTGTCCGGGTCGGTCCGGCGGTCCTTTCTGCCTGTCCGGCAGTCCTGTCCGGCTGTCCGGTTTTCAGGGACCACCGATTTGGAAACAGCAGCTTTTTCCTCCGCGCTTTGCCCTTTGCTTCAACAAGGGAAAATGATATGAGCATTCAGCGTCGCATCATGCATGCAAAAGTCGGAATGTCAGCGCGGCACAATATTCGAGAATGGCCTCGCATCTCATGACCGTTGGAGTCAGACAACTTGCGGAATGAGGAAGCCGTTGTCAGTTCTGCGACCTGCATGTCTCCCCCTCCGTTGAAGCAGCATAACTCGATTGCCCCCTTATTCTTTTCTCGATGAATGGCGCCTGGCCGCTTAACGAATGTGGTGGTTTGACCTGTTTGCTGCATGGTAAATGATAACATTGCCGCGTGTGTGACTGCAATTCGAGAAAAACCAGCTGGCAGACAGCCACCTGCTCATTGGCAACAGGGATAACCGCGTCCGCAACGGATGGATGGATCAGACATGAAGGAAGAGAGGAATTTATTCAACGACCCACGCTGCAGCTGCATATGATCAGGAACGAGGGTGACAGGTATATACTTCAACTGCACACCGAAAGATTTCACAGGGTGTTCGCTTACTGGAAATTCTCGATATGCCTCATTCCACTTGAAAAAAAAGATATAAGCCAAGAATGCTCCCAAGAAGTGTGCTCAGAGTGAATTCAGAATTCTTTCAGTGATAAAACTCGGCCGAAAACTTCATTATCGGCATAGAAATTAAAGTTTTTCTGTGCATTTAAATGGAAGAGTGTGAAGCATTCTCCGTTTATATCTTCAAATGGAACAAAACAAGGTGCAAATCTTGGAAGATCGCCGAATGTTCAAAATTTCATGAAATTTCTGGAGGAAAATATGAATTGGCTCTGTCGGCGCTGATTCCAAAAATCGCTTTCCGATGCATCCTGCTCATCTTGACCCTTTCCGAGCCTCATATTCAATAATTGATCCCATGCTTTAGATATGATGCATCCCGCACCTCTCAATGCACCTCTCGCTTCGCGCCTGTGCATCTGATAATTACTCCAAGTCTATGCACTCCGCGCATCAGAATATATGAGCGCGCTGACAAGAACAAAAAGCAAAATGAAACAAGAAAAACTCCGAAAGTGATTCAAAAATTATGTTTGATGCGAGATTTTTTTGCAGAATTCTCAATTTGATTTTCCAAACTCCAGAGTTTTTTTCGAAAGCGCGGGTTTTTTCACCGAATTCAAAGAATATGGCAACTCCGAGTTTTGGACGAAATTATCCAACATTTTCCTCAGAACTCCGAAATTTTTCTCAGAATTTCTCTCAAATTTTTCCGAAATTCCAAAATTTTCTCGGAATTTCGATTTCTTCTCGGAGTTCCGAGATTTTTTCCAATTTCTGTTGTTTGGAGTCAATTTTTGGAATTTCGAAAATCCAAATTTCTTTTCTCAGAAATCCATTTGCAAGAACAAAAAGCAAAATGAGGAAAAACCAAAAACAAGAAAAACTCTGAAAGTGATTCAAAAATTCATGTTTGATGCGAGATTTTTTTGCAGAATTCTCAATTTGATTTTCCAAACTCCAGAGTTTTTTTTCGAAAGCGCGGGTTTTTTCACCGAATTCAAAGAATTTGGCAACTCCGAGTTTTGGACCATTGATTGCCATCCATTGATCATCATTGTCCCTGTTTCAAAATTGTTATGACGTGGTGCCTGGTGCACTGAACGTTTGCGCGTCAATCCATTGGCGTTGGGTTTTATTTCTAAAATGACAAGGGACTTTGTCTCATGATTTCGTGGGCGGGGAACCAGCGGTGGTTCCAGTTTTAAATTTTTTTTTAATTATTTTGGACGCAATTCTGACATTTTCCTCAGAACTCCGAAATTTCTCGCAGAATTTCTCTCAAATTTTCCGAAATTCCAAAATTTTCTCGGAATTTCGATTTCTTCTCGGAGTTCCGAGATTTTTTCCAATTTCTGAAAGTGTTCTCGCAGTCGGAGTCAATAAATTTTTGGAATTTCGAAAATCCAAATTTCTTTTCTCAGAAATCCATTTTTTGATTTCGCAAAAAAGTTTTTTCGTTTCTGTGATGGCACTCATTCCACCGCTTCCATTATTGTTTTCAATTTGTCAGCAAAACTGCAACCTTCCATATTTTGTTTGTGTGGCATGGCCACACATCAGGGTCCAGACCATGTCCAGGACCAGACACGGAAAACTTTTCAAACATTGAAATTCGCTGTCCAGGGAATGCCACTTGCCAGGTAAAGACAAGGACTCTGGATGCGGATCCTTTTCGCGGATTGTGAAACGTGAATATCATCCTTCCCAAGACGAAATATCATTGCGCACTGAAATCCAGATTAAAGAGGGTCGAGACTTAAGGATGAGGAGAAAGCTCAGGGGTGTTTCAATTTTTCGAAAATGTGTCCGTGATGAGGGAGGATGGGCAGGATGCTGTTGCACCCTGGTCAAAAACACAGGGTCGACGAGGGCCAGTGACCTCGTTTCATTTATCCCACCTTCCCTTTCCAAAAATGTCTCTAGGTTTTCCTTCCTAAACAACTACATGTTTCTCTGGAACAAACTTGGCATTTCTCATGACATAAAAAAAAAATAAATAAAAGACTGCCGGCGCAACCGCGAATCCGATGAATCGGAGTAACCGCGCCTTGAAAATAAAAAGAACAGTCCCCCAAGTGGGAGAAGTCGGGTGGTCCCCTGAAACCGGACAGCCGGACAGCCGAAGGACTACCGGACAGACCACCGGACCCACCCGACGGTTAGGTTAGGTTATTTAGGTAGGATAGTCTATCCTAACCTAATCTAACCTAACCTAACCTGTCCGGGTCGTCCGCGGTCCTTTCTGGCTGTCCGGCAGTCCTGTCCGCTGTCCGGCTGTCCGGTTTTCAGGGACCACCGAGAAGTCGGGCCGATATTCCACATTGCATCCCAGATTTGAAAAACCGATTGGTTTTGGGTGTGGGTGCAAGGGGAGAATGATTGAGGGAGGTGCAAAAATGGTACGGCAACAAGGCGAGAAAAAAAAAAATAAACCGTAACAAAAACATACCATCTCAGCACGTGGACGTTTTCATGAAGAATCTCCATCCAGTGGTTCGTCACAGTTGTCAAATTGCACAAAAAGTGTCATCATGGTCACCAAAACAAAAAACATGTCCATGTCCAAACATGACAAGTCACAAATTCAGTCAAAAAATTCAATTGATTCGATTCGTGCAAGAATGGGAAAAAAAATTACCAATTAGGCAAACTGAAATTTTGCGTTAACTAGGTACCTGTCTGTATCCTACCTATGTGCCAAATTTAAACATGATTGCAAGCTACCTAGGTACCTATCTACTATTTTTCTCTTTTTTCGCCTACCCCGATCCTACTCACAAAAAAGCTTCGAGATGTTGACTGCATTGAAAAATGAATGGGCTTTCTTCAAGTCAAACAAAGTTTACCTGCAAGCAACTCCACCGATGATGCGTCAGAGCGAACCTGGGAGTTCTCTAAACAGACATGCTAAACCTATCAGAGGCCTATAAGCCTGATAAGCTCTTGTGCCAAGCTGATGGAGAAAATTGTTGCTGGCTACTTATATCGCCTGCTTGAGGGTCAAAATTTCTTCTTCCGTGGCCAACATGGTTTCAGGTCTAAATACTCTTGTGAAACTCAGCTCACTGGTTTTATTCATGAGATCTCAGTGGCTTTGGGAAATTCCGCACAAATCGATGCTATCTTCATTGACCTGGTTAAAGCCTTCGATCGGGTCTCTATTCCTCTCTTTGCAGGAATTGGCTAGATTGAATATCCCAGAAAACTTGTTTGTATGGCTTTCAAATTTCATTACTGACAGACAATTTAGGGTTCTGTTAAATGGGGAGTTGTCTGATATTCTTCCTGATACGAGTGGCATTCCACAAGGATCTGTATGTGGTCCTTTGCTTTTTCTAATATATATTAATGACATGACATCTGTAATTAAGTCTGGTATCAACTTTTGCAGATGACATTGTTGTCTATAGGGTCATTTCCTCAAGCGAGGACGTCACTGCTCTGCAGGCTGATGTTATCTCCATTGCAGAATGGTGTGATGCAAACTGCATGGGTGTAAATGCCTCAAAAACATCCGTCATGTCTTTTACAAACTTCCCGATCACCTGCATTGCACGACTACAAGGTAGGATCCAATGTCCTGTGCAGGCCAGAAACCATAAAATACTTGGGGTTGATTTTTACTTCCGAATTGAGCTGGGCTCCACACATTGGAAAGATTGTACAAAAAGCATCGAATCAATTGAAGTTCCTTATTCGGAACTACAGCTATGCAACCAGACGAGTGAAGATCATCTTATATTTTCTCAACTGTTAGGTCATTGTTAGAATACTCCACCTCATCATGGTCCCCTTCCAAAATGTTACGTTGATGCAATTGAAGCTGTGCAGCGAAGAGCTGCAAGATTTGTTACAGGCAACTTTTGCATTGATGCGAGCGTTACGTCCCTTTTAAATGAGTTAGGATGGGACTCTCAATCTTGAGAGGCGAAGAGTCCTGCATAGTCTTTCTGCATTTAGGCAATGCATTCTGGATCGTGGAGGATGGGGTGATGGACCATGGATTCTTACCCCAATAACAACCCCACCAGAGCAAGCAAGTTTTTGACCTTCGTTCCTCCTGTTCTTTCGAAAAATATTGACAGATACTCGTTTTTTCACAGCAGCCTTTTCCTGTGGAATCGCCTCTGCCTTCCTGTGGATGTGCTCCATTATTCTGAGGACCACTTTAACAATGTTATTAGGACAAAACTAGAAAATCTATCTGTGGTCTTAGCAGGTTTTCGGGCATTCGGCTTGTAGGCAAATGACATCTTTGCTGACCTGGTAGAGGCCAGTTTTTTGTCTGTCATAAAGCCAAAACTCAGTTTATTGCCCTAGTAGGTAGGTAGTTGGTAGGCCTTGGTAGGTACATAGGTTTCTTTGATCATGCCCCCATTTTGCTTCCTTGGAGATATTATGCTAATTGTGCCTTTTCCTTTTTTTCCATGTTTTTCCATGTTTTCATGCACTAAAAATTGAGGTACCTACCGAAATTGATATATTTGTGACCAAATTGATTTCTTGTTGTGTTATCTATTCATCCGAGCCTGCTGTCAAACTGTCACCATCTGGACAATGCCATGCTGGAATCCTCACGTTGCCTGACCTGGTTCGTGTTCTCTTATTTTTATTTTTCTGGCCACATTTCTTGACAATACCCACCATGGGTTTCTAAAACTGTAGGCCCCTACCGCAATCTCTCTGCACCGATGGTTTGCACTTGAAACCATGTTTTCTTTTTAACTGCCGATCGCGACGGCATCTTATCTAAACACAAAAAGATACATGCTGCCTCGGTGAAAGAACACGACGACTTGATTGTTGTCGTGGTAATTGCCGAGGCAAAAAAATGATGCATGTCTGACCGGGGATTACCACGTCCAATGGCTTTTACTGCCTGTGGTCCCCAACATAGTTTATAGTTGATGGCAGAAACGTACACCATTTTCTGGCATTGCGAGTTTCAGGATCCGCAAATATTCAGAGCAAACCAAGGAAAATCATGGACTGCTGATATCAGTGGAATTTCAAGGCCCAGAAAAATTCAGAGAAAACATCTCTCGTGAATCGTGGACCGCAGAATTCATTTGCTGTTATGGAATTCCATGGTCCACAAAATCCAGAAAAAAAATCCAGAAAAAAATGAAGACTGAGGATACCAGTTCCTGGCATGGAATTTGATGGCCCACAAAAATCCAGAGAAAACCGGAGAAAATCATCATGGACCGCGGACACCAGTTCCTGGCATGGAATTTCATGGCCCACGATAATCCAGAGATAACCGGAGAAAATTGTGGACCGCGGATACCAGATCCCAGCATGGAATTTCTTGGCCCACAAAAATCCAGAGAAAACCGGAGAAAATCATGGACCGGGGATACCAGTTCCAAACATGGAATTCCATGGCCCACAAAAATCCAGAGAAAACCAGAGAAAGTCATGGACCACGGATGGCCAACAAAAATCCAAAGAAAACCAGAGAGAATCACTGACCGCGGATACCAGTTCCTAGCATGGAATTTCATGGCCCACAAAAATCCAGAGAAAACCGAATAAAATCACTGACTTCGCACACCATTTCCTGACGGAATTTCATGGTCCGCAAAAATACAGTGAAAGCCAGAGAAAATCAATGCGCAGCGGACACCAGTTCTAAACATGGAATTTCATGGTTCACAAAATCCAGAGAAAATTGCAGGCTGAGGATACATGCACGGGCCACGGACACCATTCCATGGCATGAAAAATTAGAAAGAATTACGCCAATATTCATTGGATCGCAAGTGTCATTTCCCGAACTGGAATCTTTGGCCACAAAATCGAGAAAATACAAGGTACCTATTGCATGTATTGACATGCAATACCTGCATATGGAATATCTTGATCTGGAATATAAATGCAAGCAAATTTCATGGGCAAAAACCAGGAAACACGGCTCAGAAATCGGCACATCTGTCAGCCATTGAATAAATTTCCAATTCTGCAGCATTTAAAAAAAATCGAGACTGTGCTGTTGGGTCTTGCACAACGGATTTTGCCCCACAGTGGGTGAGAAAATACCAAGAGTATTGCACAAGAATCTATGTTTTGACACAATGGTGTTTCCCGGTCAACGGAATGAAATAAGAGAATTCGCCGGAAATTCCATAAACCGCAGATGCCACTCCATTCATGGAATTTCGCTGCCCGGACGAATCCATTCTTCCTTGATGCGTCATGGACAGTGAGAAATCCACTTCGAGGCATGGAATTTCGCGGTCTAAGAAAATCCAGAGAATTCCATCAAAATTGGCGGGCCTTTCCCCAAAATTGGTGGGCCTTTCCTCAAAAAATCCAAGACGCCCTTTCCTGACATGGACTGAAAATCCAGAGTTCCACGAAAATCCATGGTCCACTCTGAATCCATTTCGTGACATGGAATAATGGCCAGAAAATTCCTGATAATTCCAGAAAAATCCATGGGCCATGAACACCATCTCCTGATATGGAATATATCATGGCCCACTAAATCCAGATAATTCCAGGAAACTTCGTGGGCCATGAACACCATTTCCTGACATGGAATATCATAGCCCAACAAAATCTAGATAATTCCAGGAAAATTCGCGGGACATCAACACCATCTCCGGACATGGAATATCATGGCCCACTAAAATCCAGATAATTCCAGGAAAATTCGTGGGCCATGAACACCATTTCCTGACGTGGATATCATGGACCACTAAAATCCAGAAAATTCCAGGAAAATTCGTGGGCCATGAACACCATTTCCTGACATGGAACATCATGGCCCAACAAAATCCAGATAATTCCAGGAAAATTCGTGGGACATGAACACCATCTCCTGACATGGAATATCATGGCCCATGAAAATCCAGATAATTCCAGGAATATTCGTGGGCCATGAACACCATTTCCTGACATGGATATCATGGCCCACTAAAATCCAGATAATTCCAGGATACTTCGTGGGCCATGAACACCATTTCCTGACATGGAATTTCATGGCCCACAAAAATCCAGGTTATTCCAGGAAACTTCGTGGCCCATGAACACCATATCCTGACATGGAATTTCAAGGGCCATAAAAATCCAGAGGACTCCAGGAATATTCGTGGCCCATTGTTCCCATTGTGCATTCTGGTTGCGGGTGGGACCAGTGAAAACCGTCACAAACCAGATTACTTAATGGCCCATGTTCCCATGTCAGAACATGGATTTCATTGGACCACGAGAAACCACTTAATTCCAGACTTGAAACCAGGCAAAACCATATTAAACCAGAGGAATCCAGAGCAAACCAGTCTGGTTTATCATGGTTCATTTTTACTTGGGATTGGTTTGCCTGCGATTCATTAAAACATAATAACAAAACAAAAAATGAATGCTTACCCGTGAAAAATGTTATAGGGCCTATCTGAAAAACATATTTTGTAATTAAAATGCAACGTCATGAAAATGCTACCTATGTGTTTAAAAATGTGAAATAAATTGAGAATAGTAGAAAAAAGACACTCAATTGGAAAACACCATAGCCTAACTAAGAATAAGCAGCCTAATTCAAGTGCATATTCAATGCTAGAAGCAGCTGTGAGCTGTCAACCAAATTTTATTCAGGGTAAGAGAACAAAGGAGAGAAATTACTTTAAAATCAGTAAACTACCGAAATGACATTGAGCCAAAAACAAGTTGCTCGCTTCCTTGGCCAAGGAAGCGAGACAAAAACAAACACATTGAAAGCAATTCTTGAAAATAGGCAAATAGGTAAAACTCACTGAAATAAAACTCTTTAAGAAACAATATTGCACCTCTTGAAAATGATTGCAAAACAAAAAGTGAAAAGGAAAATGAGACCAGTTGAGATATCACAGACAATGTTTGGAATCCAATTGGCACTGAGTCCTGATGGCACTGATGATCACGGACAGTTCTCTTGGGAACCTTCTGTTTATCACTGACGGTTATCCTTCCTGATTAATAATGACAATGGTACTGTTTATAGCACTCTTTGACAGAGATATCAGCAAAGCGTTTAAGCAAGTGACATTATGGTGATCAAAGAAAACAATGGTCTATTCAGAGACATACTATTCAATGCTTATCCGAAACTGGGAATGACAATCTTCCAGGATTGCAACGTAATGCAGACTAACCTTGTGTCTCCATCCTGTTACAGTATAAATTTCCTATCACTTTACCTTGAAATTCCACAATTAAATAGATCGTTCTCAAACCCAGAACCTATCCCTATCAACTGGGTAATCAGATCATACCACTTCAGTTCCTGTCATACAAACCCTAAATTTTATTTTTGAAAAAAAAGTGCGATCAAAGATTAAACAGTTTGACAAACAAAGAGTGATAAATTTACCAAAGAATATAAGAATCAATTCTACCACGGGACTAAGTGATTAACAATACAGACTCTTCACATTAACACCACTTTCACTACACATGATCCAAACCAGTATCTTCATGGGCTTTATTTACAGCATGATCAAATATGCCCTACCGCAGAAGGTCCAATATGCGCTTTTACTTGTACCTCCTCGTAAAATGTTGGAACAAATCTTGTGACTTTTGTCTTTTAACTGGATCTCGAACACAACACTTAACTTAGTTGTCACCACCCAGCTCAAGCTTGACAACTCCCTTGATTACCTCCCACTTAGGCCTAATTGGGTTAATGGTTGTAGGTACTGACGATCATCTTCAAAGTTCTCCATGGCTAACAGGGCTCAATAATTGTCAACCTGATGATAATGTTATGTCAGCCGTTGAGACCACTCTCCACAGTCTCCCAAAATTTCATCTCTTTGGGCAAACTATTGAATCTTCTCCATGAATAGGCCTATTTCCCTGACATAAAGCACCTCCTTATCATAATATGTCTTCTTCTCTTGCCTTCTGGCAATGAGGAATCGACAACCGGAGTTCCAGGAACACAATCAAAAAATGTAACATCAAAATCCTTTCCCACCCTCCCTCCTAGTGAAATAAAAAAAGAAAGAAAAGACCATCATTTGGGAGGAAAGGGGTACCTATCTGTATCTACCTATGTATTTTTATGTTGTTTTTTGCTGTTCCTCTTAGCTGGATGTGGTAGGTACAAATGCACTTAAATCTTGCATGAAGAAAAACTTTTACTGCCCAGAGCCCAAGTTGTATTGCAATCAGTCCACTGCTGTTGGTTTGTGCAATGCTGATATTTCACCACATTCTTTAATCCGCCGCCCGAACTTGGAACAACCCGCAAGTTTGGGTTCAGTAACCTTGAACAATGCTAAAGAGGTTGTGGATGTTGCCGTGAAGGTAAGCACTATGCAAGAAAACTGTCTTTCCTTGTCAAATCAAATCAATTCAGGGTTGCAAATGGAAGTTTTGGGCACTGGAGCAAGTCATTTCAAGCCTGGTCCATGAGGATATGGATGAGCTTTTTTTTGCTCCCCCCATCATGTTTTCGTCCCAGTCGGGTCATTGTTTTCGTCCCCTGATCATTTCTCTTGGCTTTTTGCAACCCTGCAAATTACATTCTTGTACTGCAAAATCCTGCACAAAGCCTACTGTCCATTTGTAAAAGAGTAGGTACCTACCTATCGAATTCCGACATGAGGTGAACCATGATAATATCAGGAAATGAGCTCCAACTGTGCTTTAACATTGATCCGAGCTCTCTTTCTTTGCCTTTTCTTGTCAGTGAATTTTCGAGGTTGTGACTGGTAAAGATCAATCTTCGTCAATACATGTTTGTTGCCGAAATGATTTGGCATAGGTTTACGAGCATAATAATTTGATTTTAGGAGGCGGGCAAAGTTTGGAAGGTGGCAAAGACAGAAAGAAGGTTTTAAAGTTGGAAGAACAAACCAACCACAGCCTGGTGTTCCAATATTTAGGTTTTTTTTATCTTTTATTGGTTGGCCTGAAGCCTGTTTTGTGTGGGCCAGCATGCGACTCTAGAGGTGTTTTGCGCATGTAGGTAGGTATGTGTGGTTTGCACTTCACATACCCATGCGTGAGAATGTGCATGCATGGTTCATTCTGTTTGGGTGGGTATGGCCATCAAGATTCTGGAACTTCTTTACCTCCCTCTCCATCTCTGCTGGAGGCAGGGTTTCAAAAAAAAAAAAAAACGAAATGAAAAAAAAAACATTTGTTTTAAAACAAAATTGGATTTTTTAAAACACTTTTTTGTTTTAAAACAGCTAGAAAAAAAAAACTTGTTTTAAAACATGATTTTTGTTTTGAAACAAGGTGTTTTAAAACAAATATTTTTTTCCTTTTTCTTATAAAACTTTGAATGAAACCCGTGTGAATGATGCAACATACTCTGGGCAGTACGCAGGCAAAAACAAATCGAATTTGCCCATTGGCACTGCCAGATTCCATATTATTTTGTGAACACAATGCACGTTTAGCTCCTCAGTCCTCAACTTCACTCGTGGTTTGATATGGCTGGTACGTGAATAAACTCATTTGATGTGCTGGAATTTGCATCAATGGATAACGTTCGGGATTCGGGGAGCGTAAATATTCCTGGAGATATTCCAAAATTCTTGGAATGTTCGTTGGATTCTATTCATTTCTATTTACATTTATTTATCATTGTTCAAAAAGTCAACAAAATAGCAAGAATTATGATGAAATGCCATACAATTTTCACCAACCACGCCAAATTTTATCATTAACCATTACAATTTTGTGATGGTGATGACAAAAAAGAAATATATAAAACAACTCACCATGGGCCATACCCTAAGAGAAAATTGTTCAGGTGTTGATTTTTTCTTAAATATTCCCTATTTCCTCGCACACATCTTGTATCGTTTTGTTTTCCTATTGTTTTTTGAGTGTCAAAAGTTCAAAAGGGAATAATTCACAAATTCCCAGGAAATTCATCAATGAAAATTGCCCCGTCAACAAGTGGCAAGTGCAATGCTTCCTGTTCCCAGTTATGTTCCCAAAATCATGAAAAACATTTGACAATTTTTGTTTTCAATATTATACCATTCAAATAGGCACTTAGTATTTGCTGGACTCTTATTTGTTTTCCAATGTGTTTTTTTCCCTTCATTTTTGTGCGAGTACCATGTCCCTTCTTAGTTATAAACAGTACCCACCTACCGAATGCCTGGACCTATTTTAAGTACCCATTTTATTTACATAGGTCCCTGTTTTTATTTTCCTTCCAAGATCATGAAATGCATGTGTTGTGTTTAATGCTTTGGTCATATCATTTGTGGTGGGATAATAATTTCTCAAGAGGTTACCAGACAGAAACAACC
>JASGXE010011312.1:0-14827 GCA_030068105.1 Sinentomon sp. SZTP_YWyxl
CAAAACAAAACAAAACATTACATCGTACCATATGTGATATGATTATGTTATTGTTGCACATTTCGTCATGTTCACCTCTTTTCATCCGTCCCCTCCCTTCCATCCATACTGCGATTGGTTGTTTGGTTGGTCATTTTGTTCCTCTCGAGCATCAATGAGAATGAGAAGTTGTGTTCCGTTCTGTTCCGTTCTCAAAGAGCATGTTTTCTCGCGTAAGCAGTTTGTTCTTTCTGTGATAAAATATCAGCCACAGTCACCATCACCATCATGTTCATTTTCATTTTTTGCGGATAAATCCATTTTGTGAAATATGTGCCGTGATATTACCTAACCACGATGAACTCTTTCACCTCTCTCCAAATAGGTACATTTACTCGTATAGATTGATGTTATAAGCGCATGTTATACAAAAATAACTAAACGACATGAGTTTTAAGTTGTTGTGATGAGCGGAGAAGAGCACTCAAAAGAAAATTCGATTTGGTTACGTAAAAAGAGCGGTCTAGGAATCAAACATCGTGTCAGTATCGTATCGATTTGGTTTGTTCCGGAATCGCCGTTTGTCCTGTGGAAAAAGACTGGTACTGGTCTGCTATCGGGTCAAGAGGTCATAAAAATCGACAAACAACGATATCGTATACAAAAAGAGTATGCGAACTGTGAAAAACAATCGATTGCCAAGGTCAGTCAGTCAGTAGTTACACATTTATAGGTCAGGAAGGACCCAATGCAATACACAGATTGCCTCTTCATATTGCATCAGCTAATATCTGTTGCTATTCGATGGTTGTTGCATGACTGTTTAAAACGCACTGAAATCGGGCCTGGTAAGCTTCTATTGCGGTGGGAAATAATTAATAGACTAAAGAAATTCGATCCATATCCATGGTGAGATTCTTTTTTCTGGAACATCCGTCAGGAACTTCAAAGTGGTTTTTAAAATTGCTCGGCACTTCAGGCCTCGCGATACGGAAAACTCAGGATAACTGACTCCCCTCATTTCAGCCGCTTTCATTTCAAAAATAGATGAATTTCGGTCTCCCATTTTTTTCCAGCAGACAGCAATCTACTGTGCGGAAAAAAAGAAATGGTAGCAACTTTTTTGTTAGGGAACGGGAGGCTTCTTTCACAAGCAAGAACCGCGGCAAAAAACTAACAAAAAAAAAACATTACCCCCTAGTTTATCTCAGATATTTCTTGATTGAAAGTGGAATATGGCAGAACAATAGGAGGGTTTCTCGATCAGCTGCCTGGAACTATCGAAACAACTATCGGAACTATTCCCTAAACGTATAAAGCGAGATGGTCCCTAAACGTAAAACGAGATACCTAATCTGAGAACAAGTATGGAAAAGGCTTACTCGAAGCTACACAAAGTACTTGGATCGAGTCGTGATGAGTTGATTCTGATTTTGAAGGTGCCATTTAACTTGGACAATCCATGATGAGCCCCATGCTGATGATGATTGCGATGATTTCGATGAACGAAGCACAAGGTATTCCATCAAATTTCGCATTTCTTTCAAACATTCGAGTTATTTCTTCGAAACATTCGAGTCATTTTGATGAAACAATCACACATGCGTTGAAACATATAAAATATGATATGCGCACAAGTCTTCAGAAGTCGGCCTATGTAATTGCCCAATGGCACGAAACGTAATCTACTCGAAGATAAAAGTGCCCCTCACCTTCACTTTCCAGGATACTTGAGACCACACTTATCTTGGAAAATTAAGTGTTTAAAAATATAAGAGGTTATCCACATGTCGCTTAGAAAAAGGTAAATTAACAGCTAGAAATATTGCGGTGCCGTAGACAGTTTACTTGCATGATAATAATTAATTATTCTTATTAAGCACAATACTGCCACAAGTGCGTTAGTTAATCTGTGACAGAACGACGAATGCAAAAGATTCTGAGTCAAAAAGTAGGAAATAAGCTGCGTGAAAAACAATAAATGTCGCACAGAACCAGGAAATAACAAACGTTAAGGCAAAAAATGTGCGACGCCCGGGGACAGCAGAGCTCGAGCAACAAGTGAGGACGAAGGTGGAAGACTATTCCAATCTCTGATGGTTTTAGGGAAAAAAGAGTTACATTAAAAAGTTAAAAGAGTTATTGCAATTTTAACAAGAACTCATTAAGAAGTCTTTTCTTGCAGCACTCAGCTCACAGCATTTAGCCAATATTTGGCCATGGCATTGGATTCCGGTGGGAAAGTTGATGCGGTCTTCATTGATTTTGCAAAGGCTTTCGATGTTGTCAACCAAACAATTCTGCGTTGCGGAAGCTGGCATTCATGGGTCTCGATAGTGTCACTCTGAATGGTTATTCGGCTATCTCTCTGGTAGAACTCAGGTCGTCAAAGTTGGGGATTGTATTTCTCTGCCTCTATCTGTGTCGTCTGGCGTCTCCCAAGTCAGCATTTGGGGTCCCTTGTTGTTTGTTGTGTATATAAATGATTTAACACATGGGATAAAATCTCAGGTGTGTCTCTTTGCCGACGATTGTGTGCTATGTAGGCAGATAGATTCACCTGATGATCAAAGGATCCTCCAGCGATGATTTGCTATCAATTTCTCAGTGGTGCGTAGGCTCCAAAATGACATTAAATGCACAGAAATGCAATTTGGCAAGGTTTTCGAGGGCGGCGTGTGAAGAAGATGTACAATACATTTTGAATGGGTTTCGGCTTACACCCAGCAAGGAGGTTGTTTCTCTGGGGGTGAGATTTTCTAGGAAACTTGATTGGACTAGTCACATAGCAATGGTCACTAAAAAGGCGTGGAGAGCGCTATACTTCGTTAAAAGAAATTACAGGAAGAGCAACTCTAGAATCCGCGAACAAGCTTATCTGTCTCTTGTAAGACCTCTTCTTGAGTATGCGTCCACAGCTTGGGACCCATACTTATCCATTCATTTGATCGCATTGGAGTGTGTTCAGCGCCAAGCTGCTCGTTTTGTTTTTGGGGATTATCGGAAATTGAGCAGTGTTTCTGCTATTCTTAACGAGCTTGGCTGGGGACTACTAGGAGAGAGGAGAAAGATGAGAGGAGAAAGATCCAGCGCATTTTAAGCTTTTTCAGGGTGCTTTGCGAGTCAGGGGGATGGGGTGAACTATCGAAGCACATACAAATTCCAACGTTCTATTCACGACAGGATCATGCCTTAAAAGTGAGACCCCTTTACTTCAAGAGGGACTTTGGCAAATCGTCCTTTCTGGGACAATCCATTTATGATTGGAATGCCCTCCCTTCCAAGCTCCTCGAACCGCCGATATCCGTGCCCATAGTTAGGCGCAGGATATCAAATCTTTTAGTCACCTTCCCCGTCTACAAGTATGGCTCGGTAGGTGCAGTGGCAAGGACAAAGTTTTTGATTGATGGTGGAATTGTCTGTCTGGTTGAATGTTGTCTGGTTGAAATGTTTAATTTTAGTCAAGGTTTTAAATTCTGTATGTCTATTCCTTCTATGTCATTTTCTAGTCTTTGTAACCAGTGGTATGATAAGGGGAATCCCCCTCAAATACAGATATTCATTCAAGTCGGCATGTTACAGAGAAAGTCATATGTTAGAATTAACTGCGTAAATAACAAAGCCGACGAATACCTCATTTTATTGTGCAAAGCACTTATTTATTTATTTATTTTATTGATTTATAAAACAAAATTACGGCTCACAAAATAACTTGGTGAGTCGGGCTTGAATATACAAGCATAGTCAATTTAAAAAAACAAAGTCAATGCAATGGTGAAAACAATTGACCGACAACGGAACAAATTATTCAATTCAGTGGAACATGGTGTGCATTGTGTAATGGTACGGCAGACGTTCTTTTGAAAATAGTTTTGACAACAATTGATGATGTAGCTGCTGGTAGGGCGTTCCATCCCCTTATTGTCCTGGGAAAGAAGGAATTGTAATAGTCATTACGGTATATAAATGGCACTGTGAAATGACGACCGTTGTCTGTCCTTCTTTGAGGGTGGCGAATAGAAAACCCTGAAGGGACAGAAATTTTGTAGTCGCCGACTAAGATTTTTGCAAAGAACATTAAGCGCTTTTCTTTTCTGCGCTCAGCGAGCGGAGGCAAATTTAGCTCACCAAGAATGCTGGTATTAATGCTGCTGAAACGCAGGGAATTGCCAGAAATAAATCTTGCTGCCCGTCTCTGAACTCCCTCTAGGGATTCAGTAAGAGGTATTTTGAATGGATCCCACACCACACTGGCATATTCAAGAACCACTAAAAACCATCTAAAGATTTACAAACTCAAAATACCACAGATGGAGCAACTATAAATATTCAGGTGTGGGAAAACAAATCCAATATTGCGAAAGCAAACTTTTTTAGTTGTTCTGGTTATTGGTTTGGATTAAAGAAGAAGATGTAGATAAGACATCGAAAAGATTTATAGAATTGGATACTCAAGAGTGTTCTCGAATTCAACCCTACACAAAAAACATTAAAGAAAGGTTGAACAAATATATTATGTCAGTCACAATTGCAATTGCTGCGGTCACAATAACGTTGAAAGCACCAAGAGACCAAAACGAAAATTAAATAAAATGTCAGTCCGCAGTCGCTTTGTGTTTGAAATCAAAAGCAAAGAGTGAACAGAAAAATGCATGATAAATACGGGCTCAATTATTGGTCATATACTGAGTTTGCATTTACTGGTCATGACCAATTTTGTCCGTCTCAAATAAACGACGATATCAAAATAGGGGCAAAACCGCAAGCACAGCGTCCGGTTTCTCATCAGAGGTGGTTTACTTTCAACAGAAAAGTCTGGCAACGATGCAACATGATTAAAAAAACCGACTTTGAGAAGAAACTGCCAACAACAAACTTCGTAATTGCATCGGCAGTTGAAAATCTTCCAGAGAGCGAAGAAAAAATTCGAAATTCGCAAAAACACATTTCTAGTGATTAAACCCCAAACAATGACCAAACCTTCGGGCGCAATGCTTAAAAAGTTCAGCAACACAGCCATCGTTTTGCAGAATAATGCAGCTTTGCCACATTTTGCTTAGAATTAAAAAAATTTGTACTTGCCCAGTTTTACCACGCCGCTCGGCTTTGACCTACTTTCCCCTTCAGGATATGAACCATAGCATCACTTGGCATTGTAAAATGTTCCCATGTTGTACTACAAAAATCCTGGGTAAAGTTCACGTTTCGGAAGACTTAAAATGACCTCCAATCCAATCTATACGGAGCGGCATCCATTAAGTGGCAAAGGCAGCGGTATTTGACCAATGACCCGCATGAACTCTTCTTACTCTTCTTCTTTTACTATCAATCAAGGCAAATCAATGGGTCGTTCCGCTTTTTTGCTCTTCCGAAACATCGATTCACATTTGACATGTTAATTGGATGAGAATAGTGCTGGAAATGGCTGCCCATCTGCTACAATCCGCCACTATTCTCAGAACATCGGCGAAATTCGAAAGGCCCAAAACGTTCACTCAGAAGCCACCCAAATTCTGCAGAGTTCGATGCAGTTTGACGCATTACATGAATGTTGTATGTTTCGTGGCGCATGCTGTTGTCATAATTCGGTGTTGTTTGCGCCCGACGCGAGTAAAAACAATAAACGCGTGTGTTTGATGACCAATGGCGGAAAGTGTGTAAATACGAAGTAAGTTCATATGAAGCGCCAAAATGACCCATCTAATTTACGGGTCACAAGAGGCTAAACCAAAAACGGCAAAGAAAAGTTTTGTCAAACGGCCAGAGAGACATAGATGGCAAAAGAAGTCAACAACTGTATAATTACGAGTATTTCGGTGTCTGTGTAACTGTACGTAACTGTAACTGGTGTCTGTGTAACTATACGAGTAGATAAGATACTGATGATCTCGATGTCTTCTATCTTGAATAGCGGCTCTTTTTGATGTGCGGATTTCATTATGCGATATTTGTTGTTGTTCTTGCCTTTGACTTTCTAACATCACTGAACCGCAACAGCCCGCATGCAGGATTTGACGTTTATGAATTGCAAATTGATCTTGGCCTACTCGTAGACTGGTCTGAAAACAATGATGATCTGTTCAAAAATTCGCGAAAGACTGCGGCTGTTTTGCAAAAAACAACGTGTCGTGTCTTTTCAGATTTAAAATTATGTGACATAGGCCTACTAGTACCCACAGCAGTTGCTGATCGTTGCGAGAGAGGGCCAAGGACGAACAAAAACCACTTCTGAGATTGGATTTTGTGTGGAAACTTTGTTGTGTCGCGAGAACAAAACAACAAATTATCCCATGCAGCAGAGGTGGAAGGTGTAAACTTTTGTGTCCTGAATCGGGTTGACCGGTTTTTAGTTATCGATTTTAAAATGTTAGAAAATCAAGATTTTCACGCATTTGTTTGTTTTTCAAATGTGGACCGAGAATGCTTTCGCCCCATGCACACTCTTTCTGGGACCACATGAGACAGAAGAAGAAAGGCATCTCGGCAATTCCTGTCCTTTTGGCAAAACGGATGGATCGTTAGTTACAGCTAATGTTGAAAAGGCCAATTTATTTGTTACCTCTTTTCAAACTAATTTCACTGCCAACAATGACCACTGCTCACATTTCCCGCCTCGTCATCAGCGTCTTCTTCTCTCCCCCCTGGGGCGGTAACACATGTCCACGCGCCGATTATTCCGGAAACAGGCACTGATCTGTTCTCCTTCCCCTGAAAACACCTCATTTCACTTCAGTTCTTCTGAAATCAGAACCATTTTCACAATTGCAGCAAGAAGAGCCCGGGTTTTGACAAAATTCCGGAACACCTAAAGACTCTAAATGCCTCCCTCTCGAACTTTTTGGAGTTTCTTTTTTGAAAAAGTTTCGATTTTGGAATATTCCCGGACCACTGGAAAGAAATCAATATTTGCCCTGTCCCCAAGAAGGGCAATCTTAATGACGTCAAGAATTTCAGTCCAATCTCACTCATTTCTGCTGTGCCGAAAATATTCGAGAAAATGTTGCACAACTTAATTTGTGATTTCTCTGAGCAAAACAAGATCATTCATTCCAATCAACATGGATTCTGAAAAGGAAAATTCTGTGAAACTCAGCTTTCTGAATTGGTCGTTGATGTCGCGTCAAAATCTACTCGTAAATTCAGAATTCCTATTCATGCTATTTATTGTTGACCTGGCGAAAGCTTTCGAATGTGTTGACCACGAACTTCTTCTTGTAAAACTTCAGAGGCTCTCATTCATTCCCGGCAACTTGTTCAATCTTACCTGTCGTCACGACATGCTAACGCCATGGTCGATCGTTCATCCTCCTCTGCTGTCCTCCGTCTTGCCTCAGGTGTCCCCCAGGGGAGTGCGCTATGCCCCCTTCTTTTAATCTTTCTGTTAATGATCTTTTCGATGTATTTAGTTGTAGCATAAGGTTTTATGCAAATGATATTGTATAAACCACAAGTGTCGACGTTGGCAGTGACGCTACTAGCTTACAAGATAGACTCGCTGCATCAAATGGTGCAGAAACTCGCGCATGGATATTCAATGTATCAAAATGTACGTTTTCACTCTTCCATCCCAAGAACTTCAAAGCATCGAATTCTGAAGCTAGAATTTTCCAATGTAAGAAAATAACGCAATTATGCCATCAGTGCATCATATCAAGTATGTCGGAGTCAAGCTTCAAAAGAACATTTGGAAAGGACGGAACAAGTCAACTTGTCCGTCCATGCATCCGTTATCTGGGACCCTTTCCTCGTTTCTCATGCTGATGCAATTGAAATAGTGCAACGATTTGCAGCCAGGTTGATTGATTGATATTTGATATTTTTGATTAAAAAATTAAAATTTTAATTTTAGATTTTTAAAATTTTAATTTAATATTGATTCTTATTTTCGGAGTTTCCTCCTATTTGTTAAAGGCACATGAAATACAGAGAAATTATAAGGAGACGGAGAGATGCATATTCAGGAACATGTTCAAGTTTCAAGTTCAAGTTGTAATCAATTACAAGAACAGTTTACAAGTACAAGTCCAGGAGATGGTTTATTTCAAAACCAAACCCGTAAGGACGATGAATGCCCAAGTGCTGCTGCGGCAACAATTCCACAGGGATGACACCTTCAAGTGGCACGGCGCCTACCCTGTAAGAGAGGGATATTCTGCGGTTGTTCAAAAACTCGCCCTGTGTGGGTGTTCCACTCCGGGGTGTTTTTGCCCAAGAATGAGTACATTCCTACGGCAGTTCCAAGGACCCCAGAAAAACGCCCCAACCTCCGCAGCGTATATGCAAGAATAAGGAACAGACACGTCAGTCTTGCAATGCGACCTTCTCGATTGTAGCGATTCCCAGCCTAGTGATGCTAACATGCTGGTGACACCACTGCGGTGCCTGAAATCGCCAATCATAAAACGAGCTGCCCTGTGCTGAACTTTTTCAAGAGCAGAAATGTGACTTCCCGTCAAGCCCGAGTTCCACTTGCTGGGCGCCGCGCCTGAGCCGCACCTGGGTTTTTGTGACAATGTTACAAAAACGCAAGCGCCGCGCATGACACCTTCCCCCCGCCTGGCCAGGATCCCGACGAATCCTGGCTCCCGGCGCCGAAGTGGAACTCGGGCTAGCTCCCTTATCCTAGGCGGACACTTCCTGTAATTCCATTTTACAAAGAAGGCTCTATTATCTTTGCAAGTGATCATGTTTGTTTGTATGTCTGGACCCATCAAGCTTTTTGTAAATTTCACCAAAAATAAGTTACCTAACTCGGTCTATGAACAGTGCACCATTGTTAAGAACATAGTTATACACAAAAGCATCTTTCTGTTTACAAAAATTGATTGAGTTGCTGGGGAACCCCTGATCTGACTGGAAGGGGACCTGATAAAGTGCTCACCAATTGCGACACAGTTAGAACAAGCTGAGAGATTGCCCGTTGCCCTGTTTATTGCTGCAGACAGAATTTGCAGACAAAATTTGTCTGCCCCAAGAAGCTCCAACTTTCTAACCAAGAGTCTGTGGTTTATCACATCAAAGGCCTTGGAGAAATCAATAGCGTCGACCTGGAAGTAACACATGAGAAACCGGCCGAAAACCTGTTTTCTAGCATTTTATCTCGAAGAAACATCGACCTCCCAATTTTTTCACAATATAGTCAGGAATTTGGACTCATAAATTTAGTAAGCGAATTCCATCGCAGTGATTCAACCAAATTCCACCCTTTTTTACACGTACAGCCAGGGATGGAATGCCCTACTTACATTGGAAGCAGACCAACGTTAACCCTCGTCAAAAAGTACCTGCGCTCTTTTTCTCCCGGAATAGTTTCATTTGTTTTGCCCCTTTTTCCAGTAACACCGTGACAAAACTAATTATTGCTTTGACAATTTGTTCACCTTTGCAATTTTCGAATCAATATTGCCTATTTGCTATTGTATCATTGATTTTACAATTAACCCTTTGACGTAGGTTTACTAGAAAAATTAATTAATAAAATAATAAATAATAATAATAACCGTGGGACTTAATCCAGAGAAGGAAAAATCCCTTTCCAGGAATCCTCTGATTTGATTAGCAATGATAAGCTCAAGGATTTTAGAGCAATAGGTAGGTATTTCGTAAACGTATTGCTCTGCAGTTGGATGCTACGGAAAGACGACCCTTTTTAAATACTGGGACTATATCACAGAGCGTTTCCAACATGCTGGAAAATTCCCATCCTTGAGACTGGCATTGAAAAAGATAAACAGAAATTTAGAAGCGATGTGTGGAATAAACTTGAGAAACTTCGTGCCACGGGGTCTGCTCCCTCGCTTGTCTTCTGTTCCAGGCGTTTGATTCTGTTAAAACCATAGTTTTAGTGAAAAGCAGATGTTCCCATAGGTCGTTGCAGGGGCAGTATCGCTTTTGATCAACAGTAAACACCTTAGCGAAGGTTTCATTGAGAAGATTTGCCTTGTCAACTGGACTTAAAACCTCCGTCACTTCCCCTGTGGGATCATTAAATTCCAGAGAAATAACACTTCCTCCTTTGCCACCGTTTCTGGTTTTATTAAACCCTCAAAACTGCGCTCAACCATCCATCTTTGGAACATGTGAACTGATAACTTGCAAGAGCTTTAAATTTGCAGTAATTGTATTCCCTCAGTGCGTCAGTGTATTTTTCCTCGTTTCTGGTCGAGACCCTTCGTTTCCTGAAAAGATGTCGAAGCTTTCTCTTTTGGGTAACAAGGAGTCCCGAAAACCACGGTGGCTTTGGAGGCCTACTGATCACCTGTTTGGTGGGAATGAACCAAAATTGCTTTTGCGTTCTTAACGATCGAGCTGAATTTTTCCCAAAGCAGGTCCACGTCCACCAAGTGGTTTAATCCAAACAATGAAATCTCCCAGACACGATAGGAGGTAATTATAGTCATCTCAGTGAAATATGTGCAATTTCTTTCCCCGGCGATGAATTCTGGTTTGATTTAGTTGGATAGAGACCATTAGCGCGTGGTCTGAAATGCCCTTCTCAACCATACAACCATGAGCAAGTTCATATGCGGCCTGACAAGGGTTCGCACAGCGAGTGTGACATCTATGTTAAATACGTTAATCTTGGTCTTGGACCTCTCAGAACTCGCAGGAGTGAGAAAAGACTTGCATTCCTTGCTAAAATCTTCTACGGTAAACCTTCATTCAGATCCCTCAAAGTTTTTCTACTCGTAAAAACTTTCAAAACGGAAGAGCCATTCACGATTTTCAGTTTCGAATACTCGTGCCACTAATAAAATGTAATGTGCATCTAAATCCTTTTTTCTCGAGAACTCTTAAACATTGGAATGCCTTACGGAAAGATTCCCCACTACTTTACGCAATAACTCGTGTATGGCGCTACTGACACCTTGACTTTTCTTTCTGCCATCACTATGACCTCCTACAAGTGGGCATATTCTTATGTAAGTATTAAGTCGGATATTCGTATGTTGACTTTTGTGCATTGCTTTTTTCATTCGCACTCCCACCATCATGCTGTTTGTTCCTTTTTCTCTCTGATTGCTCTGAATGTCTACATATTCTTTGCTGTTTGGAAATATTATCTTTTGACATATTTGCTCTAATAGTTCAGCGAATAAAATCGAAATAAATAAATAAAGGTGTGCTAAACTAATGTTAGGAAACGACTACAAATGTTTACACTTGGAAAAGGACCATGTATCAAAAACTATCCTGCGCAAATGCTCTCGAAGTGGAGAAAATGTGTTCACGTGATCGGGGGATAGTACGTTTCTTGGACGCTTTGTATCTTAAAGTATCTTAATCTGTTAAATAAGCTCAATGATCCATTACATGACCAAATTCATCACTTTTGGTATAACTTCACGGCTACCCGGCAACATTTTTGAATCACCAATATCGGTTTAGCAGTTATTGTAGAGATAAATTTTTAGAAATCCATATAACTGTTCATGTAAATATACCTTAAACAATTTCTTCAACATTGGTCCCGTGCGCAACAATGAGGCATCTATCTCCCAATTTGTCAGCCGACGATCATGATAGGAAATCTATGCCGCTTTTTGCACAGAACGGCGCAGTTCGCAAGGAAATAGATCGATGCAATTATTACAAGGAACGCACCTGTGAACTTTCAGGCGATCACAACAGGGAGTGTTTTGACAAAGAAATTTCCCACACGCGACGCGTTTGTCCGACCGTTTGAAGGACGGCTGTGTCGCGCAGCGCTGCGGATCGAAAGGGGAACTACTCGTATATGTGACGATGTGTCTGTCGGGACTGAACAATTCCCTGCAATCGGACACTGCACTCCGTTCAATTTCAGTGTTTAAAGACTGGAATGCTTGGCTTGACAACAATCGCTGTTGAGTACCTATCTGATCGAAACCTGTCAGCAACCAACGCAAGGAGATTATCACATCACACAGCAAAATGAGCCCGGCTTACAGCTGACGGATTGAAGGATTTGTTTGCAGCACTCGCACCGCGCTATAACTTAACACTTCGGGAAGCAAAAAAAAATTGAATCAAAGCTCCGTTGAAACAGTTCTGAGTTCTGTTCATAAAATCCCCACCTTTTTTAGGAACAGCAGAGCAACGATTAGTGAAGATAACAGTTTCGGCATTTTTTGCCTGTGTTCGGTATCAGATACGGGGGAATAACAATCACTCTTTGGTCCAGCGTCAATCAAAGTGGGAAAAATGCTTCGCAAATCTGCAGATAAAATGTCGTCACTGTTTGCATTTATTGGCATTTTGATATGGCAGTCAAAACCCAGTTTTTATCGCATTCGCAGCGGCCGAAACAGTGCATTATTCCGATGCCTTGCTGCTTCTTCTGATGTGCGCGGCAAATTCATCATCAAACCGGACTGTGCATGCTGTGAAATTTGGTCATGGGCAAAATCAACGTCATTGCGTCGGAAATTCGTGTGTAGTGCCTGCAAACTAACAAAGAAGACTTAGATCGGGATTAGTGCGGTATCAGGAAGTAATAATTGGAGTTGGACCGACGCCATGACACTTCCTGGCTTAAATCGTCAGCAAATTGTCTGGGATTTACGAGTATTTTGTCTGATTATGGAAAACGGCCACGATAACGGGCATGCGAGTAGTTAGGAAGACGGGAAAAAAAGAAAGAAAAGAAAAAACTGGTATGTCGCATGAACCGTCTGCAAGCAGAATTTCGTCAATGGAGTTAAAAATCGCTATTTGGTATTTAGTACGTAATCGTCCTGAATTTCAAGGCCAACGTTTTCAAAACTCATAGTCTGCTCGTCAAAAAAACAATTCTATCAATCTCAACGAGACAGTCTGCGAATATGCCTGAAGCATGCGGGACTACCGAAATCTTGTCCTTATCTCCCATGCACTTCGATGTTTTAAACATTCTTTTTGTTATGTCCACACACACGTGTTCAGAACGGTTTTTCGTTTTTTTTTTCTCAAACTCATTTCGACGACTTTGCTTTTCTTTTTCTGATTACAATGAGGAAACATGCAGAATAATTATTCATGAAACGAATTGATTGGGCTATCAGAATTCCCGGAACAACAAGTTGAAAGAGTGATGTTTTAGATATTTACGAGGTAACAAGCGGTGCGAGGTGACACCTCAGATGCAACTTCACCCGTGGCTGTTTTAAAAGGTGTTCTTAACTCCCATCGAACAATAGAAACGTTCGATTTATTCGTTTAAACGAACAAGAATAGGTACTTTGCGAGAGAGAGAGAGAGAGAGAGAGAGAGAGAGAGAGAAATGAGGGAGGAGAGGAGAGGAGAGGAGAGGAGAGAGAGAGAGAGAGAGAGAGAGAGAGAGAGAGAGAGGGAGAGGGAAGAGAGAGAGAGAGAGAGAGAGAGAGAGAGAGAGAGAGAGAGAGGAGAGAGAGAGACGGATGGAGGGCGGGAGCCGGGAGGGAGGGAGAGACCGAAAGAGAGAAAGAGAAAGCAGTGTGAAATTTTATTCGGAGCAAATCTCTCTTCTGAATTGCCATGCATATTGTTTTTCGCTTTTGAGTGAATCTGGAGTCCTGGGTTGGGTCTACTTGAACCCCCCCCCCACACAAATGCAACGTGAAGTCCAAGAACATCCTGAAAATCAAATGCGGGGGAATATTGAATTATCCAGAAAAATCAATGAGACATTTTTTAATGGAACCGCCTTCAAAATTCAACGTTATATTTTGAGAATTATCCTTTAATATCATCACGAAACATCGATCCCCTTCTAAATTTTATGTTAAACCGCCTGAAAAACAACGTGAAATATACGAAAACTTAACTTAACCCCCCCCCGAAAACTTAACTTGAAAATTAACATGGAACCGCCCTCAAAATTCATCGTGGTTTCATGTTTCACGTTGAGTTTTCGTGGGAATTTCGTCTTCTCCAAAACTTTCTTCCTTTGCATGAAGCTGAAAAAATTTTCAATGTGTTCGTGAGGCTTGCAACTGGACTCAGAAGGTGTGATCATTTTCGTGGGGCTGTCACAGGACCTGCAGTTTAAATGTTTGTCTCGTCACGTTGTTGCACAAGTCTCTCCAGCGGCGTAAATCGCTTCTCAACTGATTTTCTCAGTTGCCCCAGGTTTATTCTTGTAAGACAGCAATTTTGCTCACGGCGAGGAGGACAAAAACCACAGTTCAAAAAATAAAAATGATTTCGGCACTAGTGGATCCCTGAATTAAATGAATTTAAAAACTGCCGCTAGATAGCAGGTCAATCGCATTGGGAGCAGCATCAGCTCTTCGCAACTCATTCTTGCTTGTTTTTGTTTTTGGGCATTTTTTCCATTCTCTTCGGTCGCTCCATTGCCAGGGCAGTCAAGATGTCTGCCAGGGCAGAGTTTTGTTGCAAAATTGGGAACATGGAATTGGGAATGGATTCATTTTGTTTGCATTAACAACAATGGTGTTATGGTGAGTTTCCTGGAGCGATTCAATGTCATTCCTTCACAGTTCGTCCATTGCCGTCAAGGACGAGCTCTTGCAATTGCAGGGGTGTGCAGGGTGACAATGGGAGAATAACCCTACCAGAGGTGCTCACACTGAGACCACATAGGTCAACAAAACGGGCTCTGGGTTAGAAGCAACGGCTCCACGTAGCACAGAGTCACTTATCTGCCCGGGGGCATGAGTTGAGGACAGAGACTCCCCCGAGGCCAGAAGCTGCATTTTTGAAAATTAGGTGCTCGCTTGGGTGGTTATTTGGTGCAGGAGAGCCTTTTGGGTGAGGCAAGTGAAGGCCATTTGCCCCACCGGAATTCAGGATATTCTAAGATAACATCGAAAGACTAAGAAAATTGCATTGTGAGTATTGTTTTGAATGAATTCTCTTATTGAATGGAAATCACTTGTCTTCTACTTCC